>JAJPUD010028592.1:3627-14562 GCA_023553655.1 Myrmecobius fasciatus
CCCAAACATTAAGTATCTCCATAGTAGAAATAAAGTTCTCAAGAGTCCTTTCCTTTTTTACCTTTTTATGCTTCTCTTGAGTTCTGTGTTTGGAGGTTGAATTTTTTGTTCAGATCTAGTCTTTTCATTAAAAATAGGGGAAATTCACCTATATCATTAAATGACCATCTTCTTCCCTGGATTTTGATGCTCATTCTAGCTGAATAGGTTATTCTTGGCTGTAATGTAATTTCCTTTACCTTTTGAGAAAATCTGGTTCCAGGCCCTTCGATCCTTCAATGTGGAGGCTGACAGATGATGTGTGATTCTTATTATTGATCCTTGGTATTTGAATTGTTTCTTTCTAGCAGCTAGCAAAATCTTTTCCATGGTGCGATAGTCCTGGCATTTAGCCACTATATTCCTTGGGGTTTTAATTTTGGGGTCTCTTTCAGGAGGTGATCAGTGAATTCTTTCAATGGTGATTTTGCCTTCTGATTCTACAACCTCAGAGCAGTTTTCTTCAGGATTCCCTGGAAGATAGTGTTTAGATTATTTTTTTTTTCATCATGGCTTTCAGGAAGTCCAATAATCCTTAGATTGTTTTTCCTAGATCTATTTTTCAAGTCAGTTGTTTTTCCTAGGAGATGTTTCATATTTTCTTCTATTTTTTTCATTTTTTTTTTGTTTTTGTTTGACTAATTCTTTAAGTCTTATCACTTGCACATGTTCAATTCTTATTTTTAAGGTGTTGTTTTCTTCAGTTACCTTTTAACCTCCTTTTGTAACTGGCCAATTTGTTCATTGAACTCTTTTTCCACTTCACTAATTTTATTTTTCAATAAATTTGTGTCTTTTTTTATATCTCTTTGCCAGGCATAATATCCTTCTTGCACTGATTTCAGATTATTTTCCCATTTATCCTCCAGCTTTCTTTTATGATTCCTTATGCAATCTTCCAGAAAGGCCTTTTGAAAAGGAGACCAATGATGGTCCTTGCTGACTTCCTCTTGAGTTTTGTCTGAATGAACCTCAGGATCTGGGTTCTGCCCTTATTTCTCTTGATAGAAGCTGTCTATGGTGAGAGCTCTCTTTTGCTTCATTTTTTTAGACAGTGTCTCTTTAAGGTTAGAAAATGGGCAGATGTGGTACTTTGCCCTGGGGCAACCTGGCAAATTAATTTAACTTGCTGTGCCAGTGGGACCTAGGACTAAGTCTGAATTACTCCTTAAACCATTCAAGTCTGCCACAACACCTGCCCCCAATCAGGGCAGAATTTCCCGAGTGCCTGAGATAAACTCCAGGTGTTTGGAGTTTGGAGTTTGGAGTCTCTACCAGGCTGAGCTGAGTCCCACCCTTACTTCCGGGCTGCACCAAGTCCACTTTTTATCCCTCTGTCTGAGTTAAACAGACCTGATATAAAGTTCTTCAGAGGTAACTGGAAGCAGTGTCCAAATATTTCTGGATTCGTTGACTTGAAGATCAGTTCAGAGGCTGATTTTATTGTTGGATTGAAAGAAGATCGGAGGAGGACGCAGAGAGTCATGTTTTCACTCCACCATCTTGGTTCTGCCTCCAATAGATCATTCTTAGATTTAATTAATATGAGGTTGAGAAGAGATATTGAATTTGTATACTAGTTTCTTAAATAATTGTATTGACATTTTTTTAACTTTGTAGCAATCCTAATGTCAAGAAAACCCATCTACTCATGTTTCAAATTGGATGTTTGTAAGAGAAAATATTAAGCTATCAACTTTGCTCCTCTGAAAAAATTTTCCCCCACAAAGGAACAAGTTAATAATACCTAGTTTCCTACAATTCATGTCTTCTTGCACCTTAAGTTATAATTTATAAAACTTTCCTTCAACTGAGTCTAGCGTTTGTAATTACAATAGTGTAATGGATATCATTGGCCCATATAGAGATACTAGCTTTGACTGTAAAATTTCTTCTCCCTTTTTTTTTGTTCATTTATAGACTTTAGTCTGATGAAATCCACTTCACTTTGTTTTAGTTAGCCAGGTCTGAGTAGAGTTAGACCACCTTTTATCTAAGAGAAAGTTTGAATAAGAGATAAATCTTCTTGTTAAACTGATTGTTAAATTTAGGAACCCTGGGGCGGCGCCAAGATGGCGAACTGCAGACAGTGTCCTCTGTGAGCTCCTGAGACCTTCCCTCAGACCCAGACAAATTGAGCCTTTGAACCGGTTCTGGAGTGAGGGCACCACCAAACACTTGGACTACAACACACTTCTATCAAATATCTACTTTGAAAGAACTTCTGAGGTCAGTTTTAGACGGGCAGGGAATTGAGCAGCTCCCAGCACTCAGATGCCAGTGCACAGCCGGGGTGCAAGTCCGGGGTTGGGAAGGACCAGAAGATTATAGGCTGCCAGGAAGTCCCTGGGAGACACTTGGGCCACTTTGCTCTGCTTGGGGGCAGGTGCTTTAGCAGGTCTACCTTTGATAAAGGGTGGATTGAGAGCAGCTGAAAGTGTGGTACTAGTGCGGATCTAGTCAGATCAGCCACAGACCTGAAGTCAACTCACCAAACTGCCCCATTGCAAATTGAAATTGCTGCTGCAGAATTCTGTGCTGGTGACTGATACCTCAGCTGAAAATCATGAGCAAGAAGAAGAGAGCTCTCACCATAGACAGCTTTTACGGAGAGAAACTAGAAAAGTCCCCAGATCCTGAGATTCTGAAAACAATCCCAGATAAAGCCACAAAGGTGGACTTAAGCTGGTCTCCCTTTCAGAAGGCTTACCTAAAAGATTGCTTAAAGAATCTCAAAAGAGAGCTAGAAGAAGATTGGGGAAATAAACTGAGAGCAGTGCAAGAAGGAAACATCGCCCTGCAACAGAGATGTGAAAAACTGGAAAATAAGTCTGGTGAATTGGAAAAAGTCGCCAACTCACTGGAAAATAAAAATAGTGAATTGATAAAAGACAACAATTCACTGAAAAACAAAATTGGTGAATTGATGAAAGACAACGATTCACTGAAAAATAAAATTAGTGAATTAGAAAAAGACAACAATTCACTGAAAAATAAAATTGGCAAAATGGAAAAAGAATGCAATGAATCAAAAAATTCAGTTGGCCAGTTACAAAAGGAGCTAAAAAAGATAACTGAAGGAAATAATACCTTAAAAATTAAAATTGAACAAATTAAAATGAATGATTCAATAAGATTTCAAGAATCAGTCAAACAAAAACAAAAAATGAAAAAATAGAAGAAAATATGAAATATCTCCTAGGAAAAACAACTGACTTAGAAAACAGATCCAGGAGAGACAATCTAAGGATTATTGGACTCCCTGAAAGTCATGATGAAAAAAAAGAACCTTGGTGCTATTTTCCAGGAAATCATGAAAGAGAATTGCCCTGATGTTTTAGAATCAGAAGGCAAAATTGGTATTGAAAGAATTCACCGATCACCTCCTTAAAGAGACCCCAAAATTAAAACCCCAAGGAATATCATGGCCAAATTTCAGGACTATCCCACCAAGGAAAAGATATTACAAGCTGCTAGAAAGAAACAGTTCAAATACTGAGGAACTGTCATTAGAATTACACAGGAACTGTCAGCTTCCTCATTGAAGGATCGAAGGGTCTGGAAACAGATATTCCAAAAGGTAAAAGAACTTGGATTAGAGCCAAGAATAAGTTATCCAGCTAAAATAAGCATCATCTTCTTGGGAAGAAGATGGTCATTCAATGATACAGGAGAATTTCACCTATTTCTAATGAAAAGACCAGATCTGAATGAAAAATTTGACCTCCAAACACAGAACTCTATAGAAGCTTAAAAAGGTAAAAAGGAAAGAACTCTTGAGAACTATATCTCTACTAGGGGTGTCCTTAATGAATGGGGGTATAATTTGATTTTACTTTGTTAATAATCAAAAAGAAATTATAAATAGAAGGTAAATCATAGTGTAAAAGGGGGGGGAGGGGTAAGGAGGTAAAATAAAGTAAAAAAAGTTTTTTTATAATTCTGGAAGGAAAATCTTGTTTCAATCTAATTCCTTAGATTTTCGGGATATGAACATAATGAAATATAGAATATAAATAATATTTTATAGTATCATGGAATTTAAAAGTGCCAAAAATTATAACATTTTTCAAATTTCAATATTAAGGAAAAACTGTGATTTGAAAAGGGGATATTATTTTTTTAAACTCATGCTATTAGAAATAGGATTTAAGCTTAGTTCTTTGTAAAGTGCCTTTTCCTCTGCATATTGCTTAATTAGTATTTTGTCATTTTTAATTTAATTAAAATAATGTATTATTTATCTCCACAAAGTCAAGAAAAAGTCTGAATATACAATATGTGTATGTATTTGTGTGTGTGTGTGTGTGTGTGTGTGTGTGTGTGTGTATTAAGCAATTCAATTTCTATATAAGCCTGTTGAAGTGGGGAAAGGAAAATGATAAGTGACCATGGCAACACTATTTCCTTTAATTTGGGAACAATTGCCTCTGTGAAATACTTCTACTTATGATCTGGCATACAATAAGTAATTAATAATTATTATTCATTTGGGAGAAAAAGATTAGGTTTTGAAACTTGGCTTCTTCTTTTAATAAGGATTTGACTTCAGTCAAGTAACTTCCCCAGGTTAAATCTTGACTTCTCTACTGTAAAAGGAAAGCTTAAAGATTAACATATGTTTTCATTTCAAATTTAAATAATACATTTTTATAAATTTCATGACATTCATCCAAAACTGATTTCTCCCATTCTCCATTTAGTGCTTCATAAATCATATTTCATCACAGATTAAAATGACCACAGATACTATGTTCTTCATATTGCTTGTTTTATAAAACAGAGAAGCTAATATTAAACCACCCAAGATGGATCAGGGATTGAGGGGAGAGGCACAGTATTAGTGAAACAAATTTTAATTTGATATGGACCAGAGGAATTCCTAACAATTTATGAACAATTTCATTCAATCCAATAAATATTTATAAAATATTATATACTAAATTCTTTGGTAGGCACTAGATGTATAAAGAGAGAAGAAAACAAAACATAACAAAACAAAACATAGTTGCTATCCTCCAGGAAGTGAAATATAGATTTGCAATGGAAATACTGAGTGTATAAAGGAGAATGATGTTGACTGGATCTGAAAATAGTTTGTAATCAGAATTTTAAGAGCCTTATTGTCCAAACAAGTGAATCTTCCTTTTAGTGGAAAATGTTAGGAGACCAAGTACCTGTCTTTAAATTTGTCTGTCACCTACAACCTGTGCAAACTTAGACAATTTAATTCACTTACTCTTTCTGGGTCTGTGTCATCACCTGCAAATTGAGGGGGTAGACTAGGGTTTTATATTTGGACACAGCATTTTGTCATCCTCCTTTTCATCTTCCTTTTTTCCTCCTCCTCATTATCATAATGATCATTACAGCTTTTTGTACATTTAAGACATGTAAGACATGTACATGTATGAAGAACCTGGACTAGATTAGGTGTTTCATAATTTCTTGTTAAATATTTCCTAAAGAAGAACAATGGAGGTTTGCTCCTCATATATAATGATTATTTCTTTCATCAGATAATTATCAGAATAATTCTGATAACAAGTAATGAGTGACAAACTAAGAGGCTGAACTCACATATTCTATTTTCAAGTACTTTTCACCTCAACACATTGCCTCCATGTTTCAAAGGCATCTTAGCCTTTATCCCCAGCACATAAACAAGCAAAGATATCCTTGGCATTTTAACCATAAAATGTTCTCAATGATCCAAAAAAAGGAAAAATGTTTCTCTTAACAGATGGGGTACCTAATACAAATAATTTTAAAGTGAGATAATTAGTTTTTCTTTTATTTTAATTGTCCTGTAACTTTATTATTGATATGCTCATATAAAATGTGCTAAAGATTTATATTTTTTTAGTTAAGAGAAACTAATGAAGTACTATCAAAGATTTCTTTGAGGTGCTAAATGGATCAATAGTGTAGTGGTACAGTGGTTCAGTGGTACAGGATAAAGCACAGGTCTGAAGTCAAGAGGACTTGAGTTCAAATCAGACCTCAGACACTTAAGTCTTATTAGCTGTGTGACCTGAGCATATCATTAACTCCAATTGCCTCACCAAAATAAAATTCTTTGAAAATAAGCATAAGAGGGAAATAAACAAAATAATTAATCTATCAAAATGTGAATGTGATAGGAAAATGACATAATTCAATAAAATTTTCAAATGGCTCTAAAATTTAAAAAAAATAGGAAATCTATTCTAATTTGTATAGAATTAGCATTCTGTTCAATTGGTATATCAACAAAAAGCAGAAAGAAGATAGAAGATGAAAAGAGAAGAAAGAGAAAGAGAAGACAGAGAAGAGAAACAAAAAAGAAAAGGAGAGGAGAGAGGGAAAGCCTTGATTTTTTTAAATGCTTGTCACATATCCCTACTTACATTTTATAATAATCAGGAAACAAAGGAAAAATTTCATAATTAAGATTAACACAGAATAGAAAATTTAGATTTTTTGTTATTGGCTTAAGCAAAATAATATAACAAAATTAACCTAATTTTGGCCCACCCATGAGAATCAGAAGAATATTTTCATGAAACTATTGGAGCATGGAGAAAGATGTACAGTTCTTAATTGGATTAATTTAAGAAGGTTTCTGCCTTTGTCTTGCCAGTCTGTTTTGAGAGGGATGAAAGTTACTTCTTGAACTTTGACTTAATTCATTGCAGAAACTTGTCAAGACTTTGACAAAAGGGATTTAAAATTATGGCACTGGCATTTCTTATCGTAATATTTCTAAAAGACATGATGAGGAGGAGATGGGTTACTTGGAATTCATAATTAGAGCCAACTTGTAATAAGTGTGTCATAATAAAAAGCACTGGAAGTGAACCCGCCACATATCAGGATTTTTGTTCATTCCTTTAACTGACTTTAACTCTGTTACCTTGGGTATGTTATCATAAACATCAGTTTCATCATTTTTTTAAATGAAAGTTTTTTTTTTATTTTTAAAACATGCATAGATAATTTTTAATATTCACATTTTGCAATATCCTGTGTTCTAAATTTTATTTTCCTTCCCTTTCCCCTGTAATTTCCCTAGATGGCAAGTAATCCAATATGTTAAACATGTGATATTATGCTATACATCTTTCTACAATTTATCATCATGCACAAGAAAAAATAAGATTAAAAAGGGAAAAAAATGACAAAGCAAGCAAAATGCAAAGGAACAACAACAAAACAAGGTGAAAATACTATATTGTGATTCATACTCAGTCTCCACAGCCCTCACTTTGGGTGCAAATGGCCCTTTTCATTGGAAGATCAATGGAACTGATCCTGAATCACGTTGCTGTTGAAAAGAACCATGTTCATCAGCATTCATCATTGTGTATTCTTTTTTTTTAAATTTTCTTTCCTTATTATAACTTTTTATTTGCAAAACATATGCATAGGTAATTTTTCAACACTGTCCCTTGCAAAGCCTTCTATTCCAAATTTTTCTCTCCTTATCCCCCATCCCCTCCCCTAGATGGCAGGTAGTGCAATATGTGTTAACTTTGTTAAAATATATGACAAATCCAATATATATATATATATATACATATATATATGTATATATATATATTTATATATACACCTATTTATACAGTTATCTTGCTGTACAAGAAAAATCGGATCTACAAGAAAAACAAAAACAAAAAACCTGAGAAGGAAAACAAAATGCAAGCAAACATCAACACAAAGTGTGAAAACACTACATCATTATATATTCTTGCTGTTGTTGTGTCTTCTGGTTCTACTAATTTCATTTAGCATCAGTTCATGTAAATCTCTCCAGGCTTCTCTAAAATCATCTTGCTGATCATTTCTTATAGAACAATAATATTCCATAATATTCATGTACCATAACTTATTTAGCTACTCTCCAACTGATGGGTAGCCACTCAATTTCCCATTTATTGCAACTACAAAAAACGACTGTTACAAAATTTTTTGCATACTGAAGTCATTTTTCCTTTTTTAATGAATGCTTTGGGATATAGGCACAGTAGAAATATTGTTGGATCAAAGGGTATGCACAGTTTGATAGCTCTGTGGGCATAGTTCCAAGTTGCTCCCCAGAATGGTTGGGTCAATTTACAACTCCACCAATAATTAGTGTCCCACTTTTCCCACATCACCTTCAATATTCGTCATTACTTTTTCCTGTCATCTTATTCAATCTGAGGGGCATGTAGTGGTACCTCAGAGTTGTCTTAATTTGTATTTCTCTGATAAATAATGATTTAGAGGAATTTCTCATATCACTATAAATGGTTTCAATTTCTTCATCTGAAAATTTTCTGTTCATATCATTTGACAAATTATCAATTGGAGAATGGCTTGAATTCCTATACATTTAAATTAATTCTCTATATAACTTAGAAACTTTTATCAGAAACTTTTGATGTAAAAATTTTTCCAAGTATATTGCTTACTTTCTAATCTTGTCTGCATTTGTTTTGTTTGTACAAAATGTAATCAAAATTATCCATTTTGCATTACATAATGTATCTAGTTTTTCTCTGGCCACAAATTACTTCCTTCTCCTTAGATCTGAGAGGTGGAATATCTTTAGTTCTTCTATTTTGCTTATAATATAACTTTTTATGCCTAAAGCATGAATGCATTGCAATCTTATATTTACTTTCCATCATCTTAGCTCTTCTTCCACCTACTTCCCATTTTCGTAATTTTTATGATGGGAATAATAATATTATGTGACTATTTGTCCTTATTGTGACTAATATTATATGGCTATATTATATGTCTAGTAATTTGTGACGGAGATAAATTGTAAGAAAATGCCTATCTAAACATGAGCTATCATTATTTTTGTGATTGTTTTAATTATTGAGAATTAACAGGATCCTTGGATAAGAGTTATGCCTCTGAAAATGTCAGCTTCTTATGTTATTACTCTACCTAACACTTGTGTATATGTTAAAGTAATAGCCAAAATGACTAAAAAGATGGATTCTTAGTATTTCAACTTTACTATCAAATCACCAGGAGCCGAAGAAAAAAAGGAAAGTTAAAGAAACTGCCAAAAAGTCACTTAAAAGATGGATTATGAATAATTCTACTTTACTATCCAACCACCAGGAACCCAAGAAAAAGGGAAAGTATGCTAAATCTTTGCTGATTTCAATTCTGTGATGCTTTGAATTGCAAATATTTCTATTAGGATTTGTTGGAGAACCTGGAAAATTTCCATAGTACATTAATACCTTAGTTATTTTCTGAGGATAGCATGATGTTAGGCTCTGTTTTATACTTTTTGAATCTATATGCCTGCTATAATCAATCTAATAAGCCATTTATGATGCTTTAATTTCTATCCATTTGAACTATATCTGCTAGATTTATCAAATCATTTTGGGAGACTAGTGTTTTGTGGTTTTAGTATCTAAAGAAAAGGAAGAGGGGCAGCTAGGTGGCGCAGTGGTTAGAGCACCAGCCCTGAAGTCAGGAGGACCTGAGTTCAAATCTGGTCTCAGACACTTCCTAGCTGTGTGACCCTGGGCAAGTCACTTAACCCCAACTGCCTCAGCAAAAGAAAAGGAAAAAGCAGCAATACACAGAAAAATGTCATGAAGATTTAGGGGATACACACACAGAGACACACAGACACACACTGGAGAGAAAAAGAAAATGGCTACAGTAACTAACTTCACACAAAAGACATTTGTAAACCAGGATTATAAATTTAACACTTATAATGCAGAAGTCAAAGCTATTCTCTGTTTAGTAATAATATATGTCCTGGGCACTATTACTTTAGAATCACATCTCAGATAATTGTTATTTTCCAACTAAATTTTCTAAATTATTTTGTGTTAATTTTCAATAAGATAGTTCCTGAGCGAAAGTATATAACTTCCTTCTCCTGCTCTTCCTCCTCCTCCTCTTCTTCTCCCTCCTCCCGTTCTTGTTCTTGCTCTTGTTCTTCTTCTTCTTCTTCTTCTGGATAATCCAAGATTATGTGTTTGCATAGTCTACTGTCCCCAGATAATTGTTTGTGTTACATACATTTAATGCCACATAGATATATTTAAGTGACTGAAACTTCAATTTCCTTCCTCAAATTTCTGCTGTATGTCTTTTCCCAATACTTTGTCACCCAAACAATTTATGTCATCAAACTTAGTTTTCCTTAGTTACCCACTTTTGTGACTAGTGTTACTGGCTATATTTGGCAACATTATTTTCCTACAGTGTGTTGGTAGTTAAATTCACATATTACTACCAGTCTGGCCTTTTTCATATAATGTGTTTATTTGCAATACCATTTCCCAGTACAGTTGTTTATTTCCTAGTCCAGGTGTAGATTAATTATAATGCCTGCATTTATGTTCTTTTGGGTACTGTTCTATAATAATTTTAAACAATTTATTTAAAATACTTGATGAAATCTAAAATGACTTTTTTTAAATACAAAGATTTATCCTTACGTTTAAAACTATCAAGTTACAATTTAAAAAGATAGCTAAAATTTTTAATATGATCTTCAGAAAATTTACAAGAATGTATCTAAATACAATTTTACTTTCAACAATATAGAAAATCTATGTTAAAAGGACTTATACTTTAACATAAAAGACATTTATATTGGATGTCAGGAAAACTGGGTTCTATTCCAGCTCCAGGAATAACTGTGTGATATTAGACAATTTTCTTAATTTTTTTTTTTTTTAGTTGTCAACTAGCCATACTTCACTTTACACCCTGGTCACCCTCTTATCTTTTTCACATATATCTACTTATTTTCTCATTTTGGATCCATAATCAAAGAAGTATTGCCACTGCTATTAGAAAGGTTATGTCATTCTTCTATCACCAGGTCTCTATTGATCAATTCATTGACAGTCTGAAGTCAAACACCATTTTTTCCTAGTC
>JAJPUD010028593.1:0-14562 GCA_023553655.1 Myrmecobius fasciatus
AGACAAATCTCATGGCCTTTTCTCAACCTGTTTTCTGTTTGATCTATCTGCAGTCATTGCCACTGCCAGTCACCTTCTTTCCCTTGATGTTCGCACCTCTCTGGGTTTGAGGTATAGTACTTTCTCCTGTTCTTCTTCTACCTAGCTGGTCATTCTGAATTTACCTCCTTTCCTGAATCCTCATCTAGATCACATCTTTTGCTTGTAGATGTCTCACAGAATTCTTTTCTGGGTTTTCTTCTCTTGTCCTTCTTCTTAACTTCACCTGATCTCAATTACTATTGATTTAATTATCATATCAATGCCAATGATTCTCAAATTTATTGATCTTTTTTTTTTGTCTTTCTGATATCCATTCTCAGGTTTCCTCTATATCAGGATTTTTTAAATTGTTTCCATTTGTGACTTCTTTTCCCAGACAATTTTTTTACATGACTCCAGATGGATAGATATATAGATAAATAAAATATTATAAAATCATAAAATATTGTATAAATATAGGCATTAATTAATATATAACTTAGAATTATAAAATAAATTAAAATTATCTATAAATACAATATAAAATTATAAATATTTATATAAATATAAGTATTAAATAATAAATATAAAAATAAAATAAATAAAAATATATATTTAGTAAAATGTAAGTAAAAATCGAACATTTACTGATAAAAAATCATAATTTCATAGCCTCCATTTTTAGTTATAACCCCATATGAAGTCAGGGACCATAGTTTAAGAAGCTGGGCTCTATACTAATTGAGAATCACAGATCTTGTTCCCATGCTCTACAACTGAGATAGGTCAGTAAAAGTGCTTAATTGAGGAGTTTGACAACACCTAACTCAATTTAATACAGCAATAGTTTGAATCTTTTGAGTAAATGATATGAGCACAACTAACGATTCCCAACAAACAACTTGGTTAGATAGTAAGGATTGATAAGAATAAAGCATCAGATAAATGACTGAAAAAAATTAAGAATCAGGAGACTAATGTTAATACTGATTCACTGTGTGATGCCTGCAAGTTTACTTTAATACTGGATTAAGGCAGCTAGATTGACAGATCTCTGGATCTAGAAACAGGAAGACTCATTTTCCTAAGTTCAAATCCAGACTCAAACAGTTACTGCCTGTTCACCCTGGGCATGTCATTTAATTTTGTTTGCTTTAGTTTCTCCATCTATAAAATGATCTGGAGAAGGAAATGGCAAACCATTCCATCATCTGCCAGAAAAACTCCAAATAGGATCACAACATGCTACACACAACTAAAACAACTTTCCATTGAGTAAAATGAAGGAGATGGTTTAAATCAGGGGTCCTTAACATACATGATTAATGACAGACCCCTGATGAAGTACATTGTATCAGTGTTTTAAAATATATAACATAAAGTACATAAGAATACAAAGGAAACCAATTTTCTTGAAATGCAATTATAAGATTTTTTCTAAAGCACAGGTTCATGGAACCCTAACTTAAGAACCTCTTCTCTAAATGATCACTAAAGCCTCTTCTGACCAATACTTACACTGTTTTGAAGCTGTACTTGAAGATATATAATGCTATGGAAAAAAATCAGAAATTATATTTTTGGACATAAAGCTATTATTTATAGAGAACATATCCCAGAATTTATCTGCATCTTAGACAAGACAAATGTCTTTAACCTTTTAAAATATGGAAGCCTGAAAGTTCTTCCTAGAATATAAGTAGCTATAAAAAGGTTGTGTTTAATTAACTTTTGTCATATGTTTGTGAATAAATCATTTAAATTTCCTATGGTTCGTTCAACACTGAAAAAAAAGGCTGGGAGGTGGGGAAGGGCTAGCTTGTAAAGCTAGATCTTGCATAAAAATTGCATTTTGTATCTTAATTTATCTCTAGTGTGAAGTACAAAAATTACAAGTCATAATAAGAGTGGAGGCAATGTGGATTGTAATGAAGAAGTCCTGGGTTCAAGAGAGATTTCTGATATATTTTAGCTACATGATCGTAGGTCATTTTCTATTTTTGGTTCACTGTTCCTACCTGCAGATGATCCAAGAAAAACTCCAAATACAACAAAAGTATGATTTGTGCCCAGGTTTCTCCAAATGTACATAAAAAAGACTGTAAATAACAAACAAAACCCCAGGGTTTTTTCAGGTATTGTTTTGGGGACAGCCTTCATTTCACCTCAAAAGGTATACTGACATTGCAGAGTCCTCTCAGGAACCTATATGTTGATAAAGAAAATGCTGGAAGGAAATAAGAGAACTCAGAGGAACACAGAAAAAAAAATCTCAGAAAAGACACAGAACATTTAGCAGTTGTTCATAAGTTCCTCTCAGAAAATAAATATGTTTTTGTGGTTGCTAAACAAGAAATTCAGAGTTTGAGAGTTGGAAGGGATCTCAGTAGCCCATCTCAACCTTCAAAAGAATCTTGACTTAAAACCCACAATGAATAATTGATCAACCTCTGTTTAAAGATCTCCAATTATAAGGAGCCCACTCCATCTCAAAATAGCCCATTTCATTTGGAGAAAGTAATTGTTAGGAAGCTACTCTGACAATGAATCTACACTCATCTGTTTGCTCACACTCATTTCTTTTGATTCTAAAGTTTGCCTCATTCCACCCTGGACCCCATATCTAAACCCTTTCCTGCTTGTCATTCTTTCACATTCTTGGAAAGAGAACTATCACTTCATCCCTGAGATTCATTTTCTCAAGGCTAAATATTCACATTTCTTTCAGTTGTTATATCTCATGTATTCAAGGCCTCTCAATCAACATATTTGCTTTCCTATACATTCTGTCTTCTATAAATTGCGGCACCCAGGAATAAAATACTCTCCCTGAGCTCTGATGAAGGCAAAGTTAATTAGATTACATTTTCTCTATTCCTGGAGCCTATTATAATCTTAATCAACTCCTTTCTGGGGCCATATCACATGCATATTGAGCTTGAAATTCACTAAAAGCCCCAAATCTTTTTCAAAGCTGATAACTTTCCATAAGTTCATCATCTTCTACTTGTGATGTTAGTTTTTCTCTACTGAAGTTAAGGTTTTACATTTACCTATATTACCTATATTTAATTTCATCTAATTAGATCTAGCCTAATGGTCCACTCAGTCATGTTTTTGGATCCTGACTCATCCATTGTGCTAACTATCCCTCCCAGATTTTTGTCATCTTTAAATTTGATGAGCATCTCATCTTAGCCTTTTTTTCTCCCAAATCCCTGGTAAAAATGTTAAACAAAATCCGGTTAAACACAGATCCCTAATTTACTCTACTCTAGACTTTCTGACACATTACTATAAAAACATTAAAAATGTTATTTGAGTTTATCTAAACAGTTATATAAATGTATATATATATATATATATTATTTATTATTTATTATATCATGTCTAATATTCCTTTTTCATCAGATCTCTAATATCTGGTTATTTTATTTTATCTGGAACATGGGGTTGGAAGAGATAGAAAGGAAGAGATTAAATGATTATCTATAGTCATGAGTCGTATTCACTACTCATCTCTCCATAGGAACCATATGGGCAATTTTGATTATTTAAGAAAATTCTATCTTTTAAGTTAGAAATCTGTTCTAATAGTTCTCAAAATTCAGGGACAAGTGAATGTTTTCTTTTTTGTCCTTATTCAGGAAATGTATCAATGAAATAGTTGCTCTATCTCTGGAGTGGAGAAATCCATTTTCAAACAACTTTTCTCTTGGGCTACTTGGCTCCAGCAGAGAAACCTAGGTGACACAATGGATAACATGCTCAGCTTGTTATCAGGAAAGCCTGTGTTCAAATCTGTCCTCATACATTTCCTACCTGTGTGACTCTGGGGAATTCACTTAACTGCTGTTTATATTCATTTTCCCATCTGAAAATGGAAATATTAATAGCACTTCTTAGTTCTGTTGTGAATATTCAATGAAATAGTCATTCTAAAGCATTTAGCATCGTGACTAGTACACAGTTTCACCATCAAAATATTAGCTATTGGAGCAGCTAGGTGGTACAGTGGATAGAGCACCAGCCCTGAAGTCAGGAGGATCTGAGTTCAAATCTGGTTTCAGACACTTAACACTTCCTAGTTGTGTGATCTTGGGCAAGTCACTTAACCCCAACTGCTTCAGCAAAAAAAAAAAATAGCTATTATTATTACAAAATTTTCTACTAGTAGCCTATTAGATAAAATACTGTACTTACTATAAAAAATACCTGTGTTCAAATCCTGAAAAGTTCTTAGCTGTGTAACACTACATAAGACACTAAATGTCTCTTAGTTACTGCATTTGTAAAATGGAGATTAAAATAGTACCTAGCTCATAGAGTTATTGTGAGAATCAATTGAAATAATATATGAAAATGCTTTGCAAAGTGTAAAAAGAGATATGGATGCTAGCTATTTTTTTGAAAGAAATTTCTCCATGATCTAGCTGCTGCCATCCATTATTTTCATAATTCTACTCTCAAGAATATTTCTCTCAAGCCTCCTAGAGAAAAAAAAGCAATGGAATAACACATGTAATCCCCATGTACTTTGGCACTAGATCCATCCTTGCTAGTTCCTAAAGAAAGAAGAGTATTTCCCACCAGTAAGTTCTACTCTCTCCACTCCACCCTCAAACAATTCTGCTTTTCTGATTTCTGATTTGTCTTTTAAACCTGTAAAAGGCCATAAAAAGAGATAAAAAAGCATGATTATCCTTCTGAATTCTGAACCTACCTTGAAAGCTACTACATCACTAGAAACTAATTAGAAGTGGTTAATTGTTCTCTAAACATCATTCTAGAGTACATTTCTATTCTCTATACAGGGAGAAGGTGGCTAAAATTGAGATGGGGGAGTTTCTTTGATATTCTTCCCCCATTCAAAAAGTTTTTATCTCACAAATCAATTCAAGATGCCTTTGGGTACATTGGTTCATATTAGATAGTTCTTAAAATAATTTAAATGATTATTTGAATCATCCTTCATTTAGGTGTATATTGTTCTCAAATGAACTGATCCTAAGGAATAATAATATATATATATATATATATTTTTAATATACCTCTTTAGGTTGCTGATATATACCACTGCTTCTCTTTTGTTCATTTGTTAAACATATTTATTAAATTTTTGAGTTCCAAATTCTATCCCTTCTTCCACTCTTCCTGAGACACTAAGCAATCAGATATAGTACAATTACAAAAAGTATTTCCTTTCATATTAGCCATTTTGTACAAGAAGATTTGAATAAAGAAAAAAATGAGAGTGAAAAGTAGCATGTTTCCTATTTTTTGTTAAAGCTTTTTATTTGCTAACCATATGCATAGGTAATTTTTCAACATTGATGCTTGCAAAGATTTTTGTTACAAATTTTTTCCTCCTCCCCCCACCTCCTCCCCAAATGGCAGGAAGTCTAATACATGTTAATTATGTTAAAATATTTGATAGATCGAATATCTGAATACATAGATAGACAGTTATCTTGCTGTATAGGAAAGGAAAAAAAAACTTGAGAAGGAAAACAAAAGCATGTAAATATTCACAGAAAGCATTAAAATGCTGTGTTGTGGTCCACACTCAGTTCCTTCAAACCTCTCTCTGGATGTATATGACTATCTTCATCACTGAACATTGGAACTGGGTTGAATCACATCATTGTTGAAGAGAACCATGTCCATTATAATTGATCATCCTATAGTCTTATTGATGTGTAGAATGATCTCCTGGTTCTGCTCATTTCATTTAGCATCAGTTCATACAAGTCTCTCAAAGCCTCTCTGAAATCATCCGGCTGGTCATTTCTTACAGAACAATAATATCCCATGATATTTATATACCATAGTTTATTCAGACATTCTTCAATCGATGGGCTTCCATTCAGTTTCCAGTTTCTGACCACTACAAAAAGGGCTGCGGCAAACATTTTTGCACATGTGGGTCCCTATCCTTCCTTTAAGATCTCTTTGAGATGTAGGTCCAATAGAAACACTGCTGGGTCAAAGAGTATGCACAGTTTGATAACTTTTTTAGCATAGCTCCCAATTGATCTCCAGAATGGTTGTATCCATTCAGTTTCACCAACAATTATCAGTGTCCCATTTTTCCCACATCCCCTCCAAAGTTCATCATTACCTTTTCCTGTTATCTTAGCCAATCTAAAAGGTGTATGGTGGTATCTCAGAGTTGTCTTAATTTGCATTTCTTTGATGTTAATTTGCATTTCTTTGATCAATAGTAATTTGGAGCACCTTTTCATATGACTAGAAATAGTTTTAATTTCATCATCTGAGAATTGTCTGTTCCTATCCTTTGACCATTTATCAATTGAAGAGTAGCTTGAATTCTTATGAGTCAATTCTCTATATATTTTAGAAATGAGGCTTTTATCAGAACCCTTAAATGTAAAGAAGATTTCCCAATTCATTGCGTCCTTCCTAATCTTGTCTGCATTAGTTTTGTTTGCACAAAATTTTTTTAACTTAATATAATCAAAATTATCTATCTGCTGTTCAATTAAGAGTTTCAGTTCTTTGTTGGACACAAATTCCTTTCTTCTCCACAAATCTGAGAGGTAAACTATTCTATGTTCTTCTCATTTGCTTATAATATCACTCTTTATGTCTAAATCAGGAACCCATTTAATTATTCTCTTGGTATGTGGTTTTAGATGTGGGTCAAGTTCTAATTTCTTCCATATTAGTTTCCAATTTTCCCAGCAGTTTTTGTCAAATAGTGAATTCTTCTCCCAAAAGCTGAGGTCTGGGTTTGTCAAACACTAGACTGCTATAGTTATTGCCTAGTTTGTCATTTGATCCTATCCTATTCCACTGATCAACTACTCTTTCTTAGTCAGTACCAAATGGTTTTGATGACCACTGCTTTATAATATACTTTTAGATCTGGTACAGCAAGGCCATCTTTATCAGCCTTTTTTTCATTAATTCTCTTCAAATTCTTGACCTTTTGTTCTTTTAGATGGACTTTGCTACTATTTCTTCTAGATCTGTGAAATAATTTCTTGGGAGTTTGATTGGTATGGCACTAAATAAGTAAATTAGTTTGGGTAGGATTTTCATTTTTATTATATTCATTCGGCCTACCCATGAGCACTTGATGTTTTTCCAACTGAGTAGGTCTGACTTAATTTATGTGGAGAGTGTTTTGTAGTTTAGTCCTTTTCCTTGACTTTTCCTTGGCAGATAGATTCCCAAATATTTTATACTATTGACAGTTATTTTGAATGGAATTTGCTTTTGTATCTCTTGTTGCTGAACTTTGTTGGTAATATATAAAAATCCTGATGATTTATGTGGATTTATTTTGTATCCTGCAACTTTTCTAAAGTTGTGAATTCTCTCTAGCAGTTTTTTATTTGAGTCTCTAAGGTTCTCTAAGTATACCATCATATCATCTGCAAAGAATGATAATTTGTAAAACACTTTCTAGTCATATGAAAAGGTGCTCCAAAACACTATTGAACAGAGAAATGCAAATTAAGACAACTCTGAGGTACCACTACACACCTGTCAGATTGGCTAAAATGACAGGAAAAGATAATGATGAATGTTGGAGGGGATGTGGGAAAACTGGGACATTGATACATTGTTGATGGAACTATGAATGGATCTAACCATTCTGGAGAGCAATTTGGAGCTAAGTTCAAAAAGTTATCAAACTGGGAGTACCCTTTGACCCATTAGTGTTTCTATTGGGCTTATATCCCATGGAGATCTTAAAGGAGGGAAAGGGAGCTACATGTACAAACATGTACATGTTTGTGGCAGCCCTTTTTGTAGTGGCTAGAAACTGGAAACTGAATGGATGCCCATCAACTGGAGAGTGGCTGAATAAATTATGGTATATGAATGTTATGGAATATTATTGTTCTGTAAGAAATGACCAGCAGGATGACTTCAGAGAGGCCTGGAGAAACTTGCATGAACTGATGCTGAGTGAAACGAGCACAACCCGGAGATCATTATACATGGCAACAACAATACTATATGATGATCAATTCTGATGGACAGAATTCTTCAATAATGAAATGTTTCAAACCAGTTCTAATTGTTCAGTGAAGAAAGCCATATACATCCAGAGAGAGGGATATGAAATGTGGACCACAACATAACATTTTCTTGGTCTCTATCGATGTTTGTTTGCATTGGGTTTCCTTTCTCAGATTGTTTTTGTTCATGTAGATACGATTATTCTTGCACAGAAAGATAAGTATGGAAATAAGTACACACACACACACACACACACATATATATATATATTCGACTTGTCAAGTATTTTAATACAATTAACATGGAGGGGGCTTCCTGCCATCTAGGGGAGGGAAGGGGACTGGAGGGAAAATTTGTAAAGGAAAGCTTTGTAAGGATCAATGTTGAAGAACTACCCATACATATGTTATGCAAATAAAAAGTTAAAAAAATTGATAATTTGGTTTCCTCCTGACCTATTCTGATTCCTTTAATCTCTTTTTCTTCTCTTACTGCCAAAGCTAACTTTTCTAATACAATATTAAACAGTAATGGTGATAGTGGGCAGCATTGTTTCACTCCTGATCTTATTGGGAATGGTTCTAGTTTGTCTCCATTACATATGATGCTTGCTGATGGTTTTAAGTAGATGCTACTAATCATTTTAAGGAAAAGCCCATTTATATCTATACTCTCTAGTGTTTTTAATAGGAATGGGTGTTGGATTTTATCAAATGCTTTTTCTGCATCTATTGAGATAATATTATGGTTTTTGTTAGTTTGGTTATTAAAATAATTGATTATGCTGATAGTTTTCCTAATATTGAACCAGCACTGCTTTCCTGGTATAAATCCTACTTGGTGATAGTGTATTATCCTGTGGATGACTTTCTGTAATCTCATTGCTAATATCTTATTTAAAATTTTTGCATCAATATTCATTAGGGAAACTGGCCTATTGTTTTCTTTCTCTGTTTTCACCCTACCTGGTTTAGCTACCAGCACCATATCTGTATCATAAGAGGAGTTTGGTAGTACAGATTCTTTCCCTATTTTTTCAAATAGTTTATATAGTATTAGAATTAATCGTTTTTTGAATGTTTGGTAGAATTCACATGTAAATCCATCTGGCCCTGGAGATTTTTTCTTAGGGAGTTGGTTAATAGCTTGTTCTATTTCTTTTTCTATAATGGGGGCTATTTAAATAATTTATTTTCTCTTCTTTTAAACTGGGGCAGTCTATATTTTTCTAGATATTCCTCAATTTCATTTAAATTATCAAATTTGTTGGCATAAAGTTGGGCAAAGTAACTCCTAATTATTGATCTAATGTCTTCTTCATTAGTGCAAAGTTCTCCCTTATTTTTGAGACTAACAATTTGATTTTCCTCTTTCCTTTTTCTAATCAAATTACCTAAAGGCTTATCTATATTGTTAGTTATTTCATGAAACCAACTCTTAGTTTTATTTATTAGTTCAATAGTTTTCTTATTTTCAATTTTATTAAACTTTTATTTTCAGAATTTCCAATTTTGGTATTTAATTGAAGGTTTTTAATTTGTTCTTTTTCTAGTTTTTTTTTTAATTGTAAGCCCAATGCATTGATCTTCTCTTTTTCTATTTTATGCAAGTAAGCATCTAGAGGTATAAAATTACCCCTTATAACCACTTTGGCCATATCCCCCAAATTTTCCTATATTGTCTCATTATTGTGATTCTCCTGGGTGAAATTTTCGACTGTGTCTATAATTTGCTCTTTCACCCATTCATTCTTCAGGATTAGATAATTTAATTTCTAATTAACTTGTGATCTATTTTCTCCTGGCCTTATATTGCCTGTGAGTTTTATTGCATCACGATCTGAAAAAGATGCATTTACTATTTCTGCCTTTCTGTATTTGATTTTGAGGTTTTTATGTCCTAACGGATGGTCAATTTTTGTATAAGTTCCATGAACCGCAGAGAAAAAAGTAAACTCCCTTCTGTCTCCATTCGATTTTTTCCAAAGATCTATCATACCTAATTTTTCAAACATTTTGTTTACCTCCCTAATTTCTTTCTTATTTATTTTATGGTTTGATTTATCTAATTCTGAGAGAGTAAGGTTGAGATCCCCCACTAGTATAGTTTTGCTGTCTATTTCTTCTTGCATCTCTCTTAACTTCTCCTCTAGAAATTTGGATGCTATGCCACTTGGTGCATATATGTTTAGTATTGATATTGGTTCATTCTCTATCGGACCCTTTAGTAAAATACAGTTTTCTTCCTTATCTCTTTTAATTAGATCTATCTTTGCTTTTACTTGATCTGAGATCAGGATTGCTATCCCTGCTTTTTTTTGTTCACCTTAAGCATAATAGATTCTGCTCCAGCCCTTTTACCTTCACCCTGTATGTATCTCTTTGCTTTAGATATGTTTCTTGTAAACAACATGTTGTTGGATTCTGGCTTTTAATCCAGTCTGCTATTGCTTCCATTTTATGGGAGAGTTCATCCCATTGCATTCACAATTAAAATAATTAATTCTGTATTTCCTGCCATCTTATTTACCCAAAGTTATGTTTTTCTCTTTCCTTTTCCTTTTCTTCCTTCCACTTTCCCCAGTATTTTGCTTTTGATGATCACTTCCCTCAAAAAGTCCTACCCTTTAGAGCCTCCCCCCCTTTTTACACCTTTCCCCTAATTCTTCTATTTTCCCTTCTATTAGTCTATCCTTTTCTTTTCCTTCTTTCCCTCCCTTTTCCCTATAAGGAGGAACAAGTTTCTTTGTGAAACCAAATGTATCTGAAATACTCTTTTAGAGCCCAACCTGATGAGAGTAAGATTCATACAATGCTCATCCCCCTCCCAACTTTCCTGCAATTATATTAGGTTTTCTTTGCCTCTTCATGAGTCTTTGCCTTATTTTACCTCCTTTCCTCTCTTTTTCCCAGGATGATACCCCTTTCACCTCTAGTTTCTTTTTCATATTAGTAAAGTAAAATCAAACTATACCCCCATTCTTTAAGTATACCTATAGTAGAAATGTAGTTCTCGAGTTCTTTCCTTTTTGCCTTTTTATGCTTCTCTTGAGTTCTGTGTTTGTAAGTCAAATTTTTTGTTCAGATCTGGTCTTTGCATTAGAAATAGGTGAAATTCACCTATATAATTAGATGTCCATCTTCTTCCCTGGAAGATAATGCTCATTCTAGCTGGATAGTTTATTCTTTGTTGTAATCCAAGTTCCTTTGCCTTTTGGGAATGTCTGATTCCAGGTCCTTGTATCTTTTAATGTGGAAGCTGAAAGATCCTGGGTGATTCTAATTATATATCCTCGGTATTTGAATTGTTTATTTCTAGCTGCTTGCAATATCTTTTCCTTGTGATAGTCCTGACATTTAGCCATGATATTCTTTGGGATTTTAATTTTGGGGTCTCTTTCAGGAGGTGATCGGTGAATTCTTTCAATGGTGATTTTGCCTTCTGATTCTACAACCTCAGGGCAGTTTTCTTTCATGATTTCCTGGAAGATAGTGTCTAGGTTCTTTTTTTTCATCATGGCTTTCGGGAAGTCCAATAATCTTTAGATTGTGTCTCCTAGATCTATTTTCCAGGTCAGTTGTTTTTCCTAGGACATATTTTATATTTTCTTTTTTTTTTCATTTTTTTGTTTTTGTTTGACTGATTCTTGAAATCTTATTGATTCTCTTCCATTTGTTCAATTCTAATTTTTAATGTATTATTTTCTTCAGTTACCTTTTTTTGCCTCGTTTTGTAATTGGTTTATTGAATTTGTTTGTTTATTACCATCTTTTTCCATTTCACCAATTTCATTTTTCAGTGAATTGGTGTCTTTTTCCATTTCCCCAATTTTGTTTTTCATTGAATCGCTGTCTTTTTCATATTTTTGTGGGGCATTATATGCTTTTATCCATTCCTTCTTGCAACGATCTCATTTCATTTCCCCATTTTTTTCTAACTCTCTTTTGAGATGCTTTATTCAGTATTCCAGAAAAATCTTGCGAAATGGGGACCAGCTCATGTCTCCCTTTTTGGCTTCCTCTGGAGTTGCTTTACCTTTATGAACCTCGACATCTGAGGTCTGTTCTTCTCACTCTCCATAAAAGCTGTTTATGGTGAGAGTTCTTTTTTGTTTTTTATTCATTTTTAAAAAAAAATAGCTTGAGGTCTGTTTAAAGCAGAGGAGTGCCATCTGCTTTAAGTTGCCTTTGGGCAGTTTGGCTGATTGACTTCCTGTGCTGGGCTAACCTGGGCTAGGTCTGGCGTTCTCAATGTTTTACAATCTGCCTTTTACAAAAGGCAGATCTGTCAAAGCACCTGCTTGCAACCAGGACAGAGTGGCCCAAGAGGCTCACAGAAACTTCCCAGGTGCTTAGTATCTGCCACACTGATCCCTGGCTTGGCTTCCTGCCTTGTCTCCCAGAGCTACCATCTGAACTCAGAAACTGATCCCCTGCCCGAATGAGACAGACCTGTTCTGAAGTTCTTCCAAGGTAACTTCTGGAAATGTGTTATACTCCAAAATATTTGGGGGTGCTTTGATTCCAGAACCAGTTTAGAGGCTTAATCTGCTGTTGGTTTGAGAGAAGGTCAAAGGATGTCACAGAGAGTCATGTCTGCTCTCAGCCATCTTGGCTCCACCCTCTATTAGTTTTTTTAAAGTATAGATTAAATTATAGATTATAGATTAAATATAGAGATTATAGATTAAATTATAGATTATAGATTAAAACCTATGATAACAGGACTCTGGCAGCTAATGTCTCTCCTGATTTCTTAGCATTTTGTTTATACATATTTTATATTTACTTCTCTTTTTATATATTGTCTCTATAGAATTTTAAATTATTGAGAATTGGGACTAAGTGTTTTTATTTTTTTCATCCTCTAGACCTAGTAAGGTATCTGACACACAAAAAGAGTACTTAATAAATGCTAATTAATTGATTGATCTTTCCATCGATTGATGGTATCTTCCAAGAAGAGAGGGTAAAAGAATAGAACTATAGTCAACAACACTGGGAATGTCCCCTGATGTGACCTTACAAATAAAACAGAATTGTATAAAATTTCAAGCTTTAAGATCTCAGTGGAGAATACCATACGCCAATGTTTACTGCTTTCATCTGGATGAGAGAAATGAACTAGAAAAGGTAAGAGTTTTTGAGAGTTACTTAAGTCCTTTTTGTATGAGGGAAAATGACACATTTAGTAACTTCTCTGAGCTAGTACTGTAACTGGCATTTGTGGTTTGCATCCCCAGAGTTCTTACTAGTACACTAATATTCTAAGAGCAATAGATAACTCTGCTACTGTAATTCATGATCTTTCACCATGTGCTTCCAGTTAACAATTAGGTAATAAATGAGTTTTCATTTTATTTTATTTTTTGCAGTGATATTTGTGAGGGTACAATAGTGAAATTACACCCAGACCCAGGAATACACTCACACAAATGGGCAACATTTCTATGAGGAGAGTAGGTACAAATAGAAAGTATTATATAGTGATACACACATGTAAGAAGCATGTGTGACTACCTCTGAGATTTATTATGTAGATCAAATGAGATATTTGTAGAGTATTTAGGACAGTGCAATGGCTAGTACATAAAAAGCATTTAATAAATGCCTGTTCCCTCCCCTCTCACTGTGAAGAAAGGGCATGAGAAGTTAAAGAAATCAATTAGCCAGCCCATTAACAAATTAATTACCTGCTTCATACCAGGCACTGTGTGAATTACTGGTTATACCAAGATGAGAATAAAGCATTCTGCCCTTGGGGTTTGCATTCTGTCAATTTATAGTATATCTGTACTTTAATATTTGAAGGGATTCATGAGGTAAGGAATGGGGAGGATGCTTCTGTCACTGAAGAGCACAAAGCATATAGGTCTTAACATTCTGTGAGATTCTTGTCTTTAATATCTCAAGGCCTTTGCTGGAGAACTTTCTCTATATCTTTGTACATTTTGCAAGTGCTAGCATAGTACCTAGACTATGTTTCCTTTCAGTCTCTCTTTTGGGATCTACTCACATTTCTAACATTATGAAAATGATGATATGCAGTGGCTGGACACCCAAAAAATTGAGGCTCCAGACTGGTGTTATAAGGTATCTAAAAAGAATTTGTAGGATTAGATCTTCTCCAAAAAATGAGACAAAGATTTTATCACATTGCTGTCAGTGGGTTAATTTTCAAAAGGAAGTTTAATGAAGAAATGGAGAATTATGCCATTGGTTGGTGGGTTAAATTCTAAAAATAAGTTAGCCTTACCTTTACCAAAGGGAAAGATGCAAATATTCTGTCATAATGCAGGCTAAATTCCTAATGAACTAATAATTGATTAGCTAGAGGAGGCTGGGAGCTAAGATGGTGAACTGCAGACAGCATTCTCTGTGAGCTCCTGAGACTTTCCCTCAGAACCAGACAAATTGAGCCTCCGAACTGGTTCTGGAGTGAGGGCTCCACAAAACACTTGGAATACAATGCACTTCTATCAAATATCTACTTTGAAGGAACTTATGATGTAAGTTTTAGACGGCCAGGGGATCGAGCAGCTCCCAT
>JAJPUD010028594.1:0-14562 GCA_023553655.1 Myrmecobius fasciatus
CTATGGTGAGAGCTCTCTTTTGCTTCTTCATCATTTTTTTTTTTTTTAGACAGCGTTGATATCTCTTTAAGGTAGGGGAAAAAAAAAAAACCGCAGCTGAAGACGCTTTTCCCTGGGGCACTTCGGCGAGTTGACTTAAGGTGCTGGGCCGGTGGGGGCTAGGACTAAGTCCGAATTACTCCTTAAACAAGGCAAGTCTGCCAGAACACCTGTCCCCAATCAGGGCAGAGTGTCCCGTGTGCCTCAAATAAACTCCAGGTGTTTGGAATTTGGAGTTTGGAGTTTGGAATTTCTTCCACGATGAGCTGGGCTGAGTCCCACCCTCACTTCCGGCCTGCACAGGGGTCGTCTATTTATCTCTCTGTCCAAGTCCGACTAACCTGATATGAAGTTATCCAGAGAGCCGTGCCCAAATATTTCTGAGTTCGTTGACTTGAAGATCAGTTCAGAGGCTTATTTTATTGTTGATTTGAGAGAAGATCGGAGGAGAGGCAGAAAGTCACCTTTTCACTCTGCCATCTTGGCTCCGCCCCCCGGGCTCCATGACTTTTAACAGACTATACACACACATATGTGTGTATATGTGTTTATAGTATATGTATGTACATCCTATTTACAGATATATACTATGTTATAGCATATATATATATATGTGTATATGTATATGTCTGTGCATATTTTTATATATATGTATCTATGTGCCTGTGTATACATAAACCTACATATACAAATATATACATATATACACATATATATGCATTAGCTATATTTCAATATAATTTGTTACCTTCATAATTCATTATATGCTCTGGAAAGCATTAAAAAACAAAACTGAGAAAGGGTTTATAGGTACAACATCTATTTCTTAGTTCAGAAAAAGAAAAACAAATCCTTGTTTAGTATATTTTCTCATGTCTTGCTGGTTCATTGGATTTTAGTAATTTTCCAGCATTATAAATATACAATAATCAAACATTTATTAAGCTCCTACTATGTTCTAGGTACTATCTTAGATAATAATATGAAAATAGAGAAACCAAATGTAAAATCATATAAAACATCAACAAAATTATAAATACATTACAGTTGTAAATACACTACAATGTAACTTGGTTAGGGAGAAAACACAGGCAAGTGAGGGGCATCAGGACTATAAATATTATGGACTTAGATAATCAACATAGAATAATCAGCTCTATTAACAGAAGTCATTCTGAAAAGAACAAAATCCTATTAGCTTGATGGCTTTTTACTTTGAGTTCTACTTCTGATTTAAACTGTGGTGTTCATTAAATATCTTTTAAGCAAGATTTAGAAGTCTTGGAGACACAAGGGGAATTATTTCTCTGAATAACAGTGGAATTTCTTAATAAATGTTAAGCATTAAAGTCTTTTCACTAAGCAATTTTCTGTCTCCCCATGATACTTCTCCAAACTGCTAATATTGTTCTGTATGTGAGGAAATTTTTCTCTTCTTAGTAAGCTGAACATGAATAAATGAGGTGGTCTTAAAAACCCTTAGCTATCCAGATGGCACAGAAGGCATGTAAGCAGCATTTGATTATAATGTTATTAAGATGGCTAAGTGATGGAATTTATATCAGAAAATATCCTTAGGCCAAAATCATCACTGTTAGAGGAGCTGATATAATTTCCTTTTGATCTGTTTCCTTATTTGTCTAAGGATAATTATAATTGACAAATCTGAAGATTTGCTTCATATATCATCAAAAATATTAACACTATTATGGTTTTATTTCATATAATTTATTCTATATCCAAATCATTTCTAATTTGGAAGGGTGTCCAAATTGCCATAATCTCCATGACCTCTAATATAACTTCTACTCTACTTTGAAGAAGAAAAATATATTTCATTACATAACCTAGGTTAACGTTTTAAAGTTGAGCAGACAAGTAATGCTCTCATTTCCTGGGCCACTCCTCTCATTCATTCAAAGGATCAAATCCATTCCATTGATATTTTAATCCTTCCTTAATTGAGAAGGGTGGTTTCTATTTCCAATTATGTCTACTGACAGGGTAAAGATACTACTAGTTGTGGAAACAATAATAAAATCAGTTTTCAGATTCCAAATCCAGCAGTATTCCCACTACACCACATTGATGCCTCATATTCAGAGATTAATGGTGGCCACCGCTGCTGAGTTAAGTATCTTAATAGAACCATTTAAGCAACCACAAGCTTGAAAACAAGGTACATTCACCAAGATATATTTTGATGGCAGATAGCAAAGTAATCTAAGTTCTCTGCCATGAAGCTGGCCCTTGTTATTCCCACAAAATGAGAAACTTCTGAGTTGCCATTTCTAATGCCAGGTCACTGGTAACTTTTTAGCTTAGCACATTCACACTTCACATTCTTTCCTCCCCCCAGAATTTTGGAGATGAAAAAGACCAAATGTACAACATATTCAAAGTTGTTGAGGATTTTTTGTTGTTTTTAATAAAATGGGCTTCTTTCTTGTGTGCATTATTATTGGAACTCTTGTCAGCCTGCTTTAAGAGCAAGAGTATTATTTCTAAAATGATTTCATAACGAAAAAAGTTCTATTAGATGGCATTTGGTATAAGGTTGGTTTCCTGTTTTAGTACCAGTAAAAAGCCAAGAGAATTTGAAAATAATAGTAAACAATATAACTAAAAAAGAATAAGAGAAACAGATAATTTTGCCATAGGATCGATGTACACAATTACACTGAAAAATTCAGATCCTACCTCCATCCACAAAATGAAGCCCCAGTAGCCTTTCTTGTGCTTCAGTAGCAGGAGAATTATTCTAACAACTGCCTCATCTTTCCTCTTCATTTAACCTGTTTCCACACAGCTATTCTATCACTTTATCTATGAAAACAATGTTTTTCTCCTTTGGGGGCAACAGACGTGTAAATTAGAGAGTGGAATAAGGGATGTTTTCCTCTTGAATTGGTTTACATTCCACATAGTTTACACAAAGTAATCTTAAATGACTGTAATTTCTAAGAAAGAATAAACATGTGTGGGAAAGAAAAGGGACTTATTTAGTTGCTAAACGATGAATAAACTCAAATAAACATAAAATAGATTGATAAGAGCATAGATTTACAGCTAGAAGGGACTTCCAGAATTAGACAATGTAAATTCTATATTTTATAGATGGGGTGACCAAAATCAAGAGTAGGCAATTAACTTAGCTAAGGTCCAAGTTAGTAAGAGGCAAAACCTGAATAATTATGAGCTAATATTTATTCAACACTTTAAGACATAAAACAGGGGTTTCTCATATCATCCTAACAACAATCCTAGGAGATGTCATTATTTTCCCAATTTTATGGATGAGGAAACTAAGGCAGAAAGAAATTAAATGACTTGCCCACAGTTCCATAGATGGTAAGTGACTGAGGCAGGATTTCAAGTCTAGTAATTTGTCTATTAAGACCTATAGCCTCTAGGTCCATATATCTGTTGTAGTCATGCTGCTTCATTCACTTTTTATTTTGCATCATATTGTCACTTTTTTTCTTATGAAAACTGGGCAAGTGACTTAACCCAATTTGTTCTTTTGTAAAATGAAGAAGTAAATATCAAACCATTTCAATACCTTTGTCAAGAAAACCACAAATGGGGACACAGAGTCAGACATAACTGAAAAAAAAATAAATGTCAAATTTTCACTGGTATTTTTATATCATCTGTCTAGGTACCCCTTCAAAGCAAATCACAACTCCATCACACCTTCCCATCCTGTGTGACTTTTTACATGTTCCCCAATATGTTCAACCCTGGAGTCTTGTCCAGAATGCTTTTCCTCTAATATGTTGAAATCTGAAGGCTCCAAAAGAAAGCAGAATGATTGTCCATAAGCCAGGCCTTAATCATTCTAATATAACCAGCCCATCTTCTTTATTCTCATACATTTTAGTTGTTTATTTTGCTGCATCTCTTCTTCAAAATTTTTATTTGCAATAAATTATAATATATTATAGTCTAACCTTCCACTCACTACAAATCTTTTTGTTACTCTCCTAGTATATCTATTTTCATTGTTTCAGAGGCTATGGTGTTCCATCTGCCACAGTATACAGAAATACTGGGAAGAGTATTGTTATTAAAAAGATGTTGATCTGCTTCAGGAAGAAGTTCAGAATAATTAAGAAAATTGTAATTTCCCAAAGGCCAGAGAGCTCTTAAATAAAAGTAGAGTCAAATAGTTCTGTTACTACACTAATCTTCAATGAGAAAAATTATCTTATTGCCTTAATCTTTATATCTTGGAAAGTACAGATTCCCTTATATGTATATTCTTCCCCATTATAAAGTAAGCTGTTTGAAGGTTGTATCTATCTTGCTTTGTATTTCTATCCTCAATGCTTAGCATGGTAACAGTAAGATATTGATAGATAGAGAGAGAGATAGACAGGTAGATATATCACACATATATTGCTTTTTCTTACAAATCTCATGCTCTTTCTTATAGGAAGTTATTCTTTCATTTATTATTATTAGTCAATGATCTTTTAAATATACTCCTTTTCATTTAAGATAATTATGATTGTTTTCATACAATTGGGGAGAATATTGAACAACTCAGCCCTAAGAATAAAATGGTCAAACTCAAATCAGTGACCATGATTTCTGACATTTTATCTGAAAAATGACTGAACAGAAATCACATTTATTGCCAGGTGCAAAATCAGAATGAGAAATTTGTAATTTTCAATAGAAATAACTGATTATGGAAGAAGTTTAAAATAAATTCCACTTTCTTCTTATGGGGAAGGGGTGTTTTATATCTTTGGTTCCCTAGGTATTAGTCTAATAAGATCCAAAAAATTAAAATATCTACTGGGTAAAAAAAAGAAAATAGGTCTTAGTAAATTCTACTCTAATTATAAAATATTTGGTTTTGTTGAAAAGGTTATAATAACTGTGATTAATCTTTGTCAACAATACCTGAGGATCAGCTTAAACATGTTTAAAGTTAATTTTTGAATGTTACATAAATCTTTTGATTTATGAAAAAATAGTAAAAAAAATCTAGTTAAACAAAAGAGGATGAAAATTTTTTATGATCTTTTCTACATTAAGATATTCATAGAAGCATTTTAAAGTGGCAGATATTGGAAACAATGTAGATGTACATTGCTTAGGGAAAGCCTAAGTAGTTGTAACATGAACTAATAGCATATTGTAAATGAATTGAAATGGAGAAATGAGAAATTATAATGACCAAGTTAACTCCCCCCAAAAAGATATATTTATCATCTCCCTAGGTAAGTGGATTATATCAGCCTTTTTCTTTTCTTTTTTTATTAAAGATTTTTATTTATAAAAGTTATGCATGGGTAATTTTTCAACATTGATCCTTGCAAAACTTTCTGTCTCAAATTTTTCCTTCCTTCCCCTTATCCCCTCCAATACATGTTAAATACATTAAAAATATATGGTAAATCCAATATATGTATACATATTTATACAGTTTTCTTGCTGCACAAGAAAAATCAGATTGAGAAGGAAGAATAAAAAAAACCTGAGAAAGAGAACAAAATGCAAGCAAACAACAACAGAAAAGAGTGAAAATGTTATGGTGTGGTCCACACTCAATTTCCACAGTCCTCTCTTTGGGTGTTTATGGCTTTCTTCATCACTGAACAATTGGAACTGTTTTGAATCATCTCATTGTTGAAGAGAGCCATGTCCATCAGAATTGATCATCATATAGTCTTGTTGTTGCCATGTATAATCATCTCCTGGTTCTGTTCATTTCACTTAGCATCAGTTCATGTAAGTTTTTCCAGGTCTCTCTAAAATCATCCTTCTAATCATTTCTTAAACAATAATAATATTCCATAACATTCATATATCATAGTTTATTCAGCCATTCTCTAATTTATGGGCATCCATTCAGTTTCAGTTTCTAATCACTACAAAAAAGGCTGCCACAAACATTTTTGCACATGTGGATCCTTTTCCCTCCTTTAAGATCTCTTTGGGATATAAGCTCAGTAGAAACACTGCTGGGTCAAAGGATATGCACAGTTTGATAACTTTTTGAGCAGAATTCCAAATTGCTCTCCAGAATGGTTGGATCCGTTTACAATTCACCAACAATGTATCAGTGTCCCAGTTTTCCCACATCCCCTCCAGCATTCATCATAATTTTTTCTGTCATCTTAGCCAATCTATGTCAGTCTTTTTGTTTCTTTTTTATTAAAGCTTTTTATTTGCATAATGTATGTATGGATAGTTCCACAACATTGATCCTTACAAAGCTTTCCGTTACAAATTTCCCCCCCCCAGTCTCCTCCACTCCCCTAGATGGCAGGAAGTCCACTATATGTTAATTATATTAAAATACTTGACAAATCGAATATATGTATACATATTTCCATACTTATCTTGCTGTGCAAGAACAATCATATCTACATGAACAAAAAATATCTGAGAAAGGAAACTCAATGCAAATAAACATCGATAGAGATCATGGAAATGATATGTTGCGGTCCACATTTCATATCCCTCTCTCTGGGTGCATATGGCTTTCTTCACTGAACGATTGGAACTGGTTTGAGACATTTCATTGTTAAAGAGAGCCATGTCCATCAGAATTGATCATCATTATAATATTGTTGTTGCTGTGTATAATGATCTTCTGGTTCTGCTCGTTTCACTCAGCATCAGTTAATGCAAGTCTCTCCAGGCCTCTCTGAAATCATCCTGCTGGTCATTTCTTATAGAACAATAATATTCCATAACATTTATATACCATAATTTATTCAGCCACTCTCCAATTGATGGGCATCCATTCAGGTTCCAGTTTCTAGCCACTACAAAAAGGGCTGCCACAAACATTCTTGCACATGTGGGTCCCTTTTCCTCCTTTAAGATCTCTTTGGGATATAAGCCCAATAGAAACACTGCTGGGTCAAAGGGTATGCACAGTTTGATACCTTTTTGAGCATACCTCCAAATTGCTCTCCAGAATGGTTGGATCCATTCACAGTTCCACCAACAATGTATTAGTGTCCTGGTTTTCCCACATCCCCTCCAACATTCTTCATTATCTTTTTCTCTCATTTTAGCCAATCTGACAGGTGTGTAGTGGTACCTCAGAGTTGTCTTAATTTGCATTTCTCTGATCAATAGTGATTTGGAGCACCTTTTCATATGTATGTCACTTTTTTTTCAAAGTGTTTATTAATTTTACTAAATGACATTTTTTCTCTTTTGTGCTGGTTTCTTATAAATAATGTTTTTGGGAGTAAAAAGAAAGACATTTTGAAATGTAATAGCAGAGGATAAAAAAATTTTTAAGCAGAATTCCTATGCTCTATTTGCATTATTAACATAGAGATTCATATAAAAGTGCTAATCTGAAAAAATCAAAAGATTCTGAGGAAAACGACTTGTACAAAGTAATGGAACTAGATTTGGAATCCCTAAAAATTGAATTTCATATCCTGCCATTGATATTAACCAATAGTATGACCATTCCCAATTCCCTCAACTTTTTTCTTACCAAGCATCTTTCATGAGCTATACATACAGATATAAAAACTTGATACTTTCTGTTTTTAAGGAGCTTGTAGTTTTTTCCTCCCTAAAATGAGAATTATAATACTTGATGTGCAATGACTAGAACTATATGCCTAGAATCAAGCAGACCTGAGTTCAAATATGACTTCAGACATTTACCAACTGTTGGACCCTGGAAAAATAATTTAATCTCTGTTTACCTCAGTTTCCTCAATTTTAAAATAAGGATAATAGTAGTACCTATTTTTCAGAAAGATGTAAGGGACAAATAAAATAGTTTTTAAAAGAGCTTAACAGAAGACCTAACACATGGTAAGTACTATATGAATGTATGTTCTCTTGTCTTTTTTATTTCCTGATTCCTGAATTTATTGTGAATGTAAACTGCCATTGAAGAAATTTAAAGCCTTTAAAGAAGCCAACTATTTCACTAAATTAATGTATTTATCATATGAGCTAGATAATAAAACTGGAAAGGATTGGTGCATGTGTGTGTATGTATATACATAAGCATATACATGTATAATATATGATATATATGCACACACACATATATACACACATGCATGCATTCAAGAAATATACCTATTGTATTCTTCACCCTCTGATCTTGTCTTGAAATTTAAAGTTACCAGAAGCTCAAGAAGACAAAAGTGATAATTTTTATGGAGTAATGAGCTATTTTTTTTACTTTTTCCATTATTTATACGTCTTGCATGAATTAAATGACCTGTATATTATATTCTTCTTTATTTTTTTCAATTTTTTAATTTTTTTACTTTTCAAATTTTATTTGATTTTCTTTTCCTTAGAAAGTAATTATGGCTTATATTCCAGATTAATTCCCTTGGCTTATGTTGTCTTTTTCCTATTTTTATTTTTATTTTGTAGGAATACATTTCCAGAGCAGGAACTTCTTTGTCACAAGCTTTCCATTTTGCTTTTTTTTTCAGACTGTTTATTTATAAATTCTCCTCCTTAAAAGTTCAGTATTTTTTAGTGCCCATTTTTTGAACCTTCATCAACATTTTATACCCTAAAATATTATGATCGCTAAATCTAAAATGCTCTCTGGCATCAAATATCCTCAAGATTGGCTCCTTTCCAGTTTCCCAGCTCAGAATAGCTTAAGATTTGGCTGAATGTTAAGTAGATTTTCCTAAGAAGCAAAAGTAGACTAATATATGGGCAAAACTGTTTTTTTTTCCTGAATTTTTAAATCACCTTGACTGAAATATAATCTCAATGATGTTCTTAGCCCATTTGTGAAGAATAATAGCTGAGGATAATTTTTTTACAATTTAAAATCTCTTTTAATCCAAAAAGGCATGTTTGAAAATTAAACTTCAATTGAATGTAAATTACTTGAAGGCATTTTTTTTAAATCTTTATAGTGTAACTACATTGAAACATGCATTTGTAATGCATCATCCAACCCTTCTCAGACTAGAAATTCATGTCCCCCAAAAAGGATAGTTATATTTTTCTTCATGTTCTAAATATTTCACTCAAAAACTTCCATAAACAAATTAGTCACCAGTAATTACTGTCCCAATATCACCTTGATTTTGTGAAATATTTTGAATGTCAATCAGTAAGTTAACATGTACTGCAAAGACATACCAAAAAACAAAGTATGAGGAATTCACTCTTCTTTCTTACCTCAGTCCCTGAGATAAGTTCCAAGTTACATCAGTGATTATCAAAACACCCTCTATATGGAACTTTATTAACAAGTTTTCTTCTCAATATGGCATAGCTGACAGATGAGTAGCTCCTTTACTCTCAGAGGCATGATCAGTCTATTTCTGTACACAATAATTAAGGCCTATAGATTACTATCTAGTATTTCCTAAACCCCCAAATTCTAGCTTCTGGTATGAGAACTCAGTATGTGAAAAAAAAATTGCTGAGAAAACTGGAAAATATGCTAGAAACTCAGCATAGGCCTACATCTCACATTCCATTGAGCAAAATAAGGTCAAAATGGGTACAAGATTTGGACATAAAGGATGATACTATAAACAAATTAGGAGAGCAAGGGATAATTTATCTATTACATCATTAGAAAAGGGAGGAATTTATGACCAAAAAAGAACTAGAGAACATTATGAAATGCAAAATGGACAACGCTGATTACATTAAATCAAACAGGTTTTACATAAAGAGAAAAACACAAACAAGATTAAAAGGAAAGTACAAAGCTGGGAGGAAAATCTTTATAGCCAGTATTTCTAGTAAAGATCTCATTTCTAAAATATATAAAGAAATGTCAAATGTATAAAAATACAATTAGTTAATAGTCAAAGGATATGAACAATTTTCAGATGACAAAATTAAAGGCATTTATAATTATATGAAAAAATGCTCTGAATCACTAATGATTAAAGAAATGCAAATTAAAACAACTCTGAGACATCACCTCATGACTCAGATTGGTTAAGATGACCAAAGATAATGATAATTGTTGGAGGGGATGTGGGAAAACTGGGACACTAATACATTGTTAATGGAGTTGTGAAATGATCCAACCATTCTGGAGAGCAATCTGGAACTATGCCCAAAGGGTTTTAAACTTTGCATACCCTTTGACTCAGTAGTGCCACTAATGGGTCTGTATCCCAAGGAAATCATGAAGGAGGGAAAAGGACCCACATTGCAAAAATGTTTGTAGTGACTCTTTTTGTGGTAACAAAGAATTAGAAAATGAGTAGATGCTTACCAATTGGGGAATTGAAGAATAAGTTGTGAAATTTGATGATAATGGAATATTATTGTTCTATAAAAAGTGATGAACTAGTTGATTTGAGAAAGGCCTGGTAAGATTTTAAACTGACACTTAGTGAAACAAACCCAAACAAAAAAACATTGTACACAATAGCAGCAAGAATGTTCAATGATCTACTTTTAAAGGCTTCGTTCTTCTCAGTAATTTAGTGATCCAAAGAAATCCCAATAGACTTTGGACAGAAAATGCCATCTGCATCCAGAAAAAGAACTATGGAGATTGAATGTAAATCAACATATGCTATGTTTACTCTTTTTTCTGTTTTTTTTTTTCCATGGTTTATCCCTTTTGTTCTGATTTTTCTCTCCCAACATGATCCATAAAGCAATGTATTTAAAAATAAATTAATTAAATTTTAAAAATTTATTTCTTTGACATGTCAAGTAGGTTACTCTTCAGTGCTGACCCACAAGGCTCAGTTCCTGTATCTATAGGCATATTCTATTATAAGCTCAAATTGTAGAAATTTTTCTGACATTTTGAAGCTGTCATGCACATTAAGATGAGTATTTGGGGGCTATCCACAGTTAGTGTGCATGGCAATAATTAAGAACCAGCAAAAGAGATTTCAAAATACCAGTGCAACAAGTGAAAGAACAACCAAGGGAAAACAATGCCATGAAAGTCTAGAAAGGGATATAGGAATATGTGAGTTGCAATGTCAGAGATATCAAGAAGAATGATCAATGGGAGAAGGCCATCAGATTTGGGATAGATCACTGACGACTTCATCTGGGAATAGAAATTAGTACAAACCAACTAGTCTACAATAATATTTTAAAGTCAGGTTAAGTCAAATCAAGTCAACAAGTATATATTCATTGACTGCTAGCCAGGTACTGTGCTAATCATTGACCACAGCAAATAAGGTAAAAATTGGGGGAGAGGTGCTAATTTCAAAGAGTTCAGAGTAATGCAGAAGACAATATGGAATCACTATGACTTTTTCTTGTTGTTGGTTTCAGAATTCAGTTTGCGTATCTTTTATCATGTTGGGTGAGAAGGATGAGTAGGAAAAGCTTGACAAAAATGCTGAATTTACTCAATGATCTTGTCTCTAAAATAACTTTCTTACACCACATAAAATTAGCTCCTATGGATCCCAACCCTACGATTATCAGTAGACTGCATTAATTTCTTGAGCAATTTTCCATGTGGTTTTATTTTTTTGTTTGTTTATTTGTTTGCCTTTGATGCCTTCATTAGTTAGAGAAAAATCTACAAATTTCATTATAAGTTTAATATCACATGACTCAATACATCCCCTTACTGGTTATGTCAAGAATTCTAGGATAATACAAGTACTTTAGGACTGAAGAAATAAGCAGTTGCCACAAAAGGCTGATGGAAACAGGTATATTAATAATAACTTATCCATCATGTACTCATTTTTTGCTGTGATTCAGTTTTAATTTTATAGTCAAAATCCCTATTCTAGAAGCTGGATTTCTGACTTTTTCTTTGTCTCTTATATTTTAGCACTTTATAGGAATTCTGGTAATCCCTTAATCTAGCCATCAGAATTATACATGAGCAAATACCTGTTCATATCCCTCATTTCTCTGCAGGAAGGCCCCAGAATTTGCCTAATAACCAATAAATACCCAGAATTTCCCCTGCTGAAAACAATGCTGAAAAAAATATGCTCTACTCTAATAGCTCTCCTAAGAAAGCAGCAGTAATTCAAAAATATATCCCTACTTTCAGTAATCATGTTTCTTGTTTAATATGTATAAGGTAGAACTCTAAGGATAACAGACTTTACCAGTACTACTGCTTTCTACACAAGGCTGGAATTGGCTACAATCAAAGAACATTGAGGAAACTGATTTAGAGATAAGATATCCAAGGCAGTTTCAAAATGTATTTTTACTACTCAATTCCTGCTTACAATTTGTCTCACATATATCACTTAACCTCTAAGTCTATAAATGGGTTTAATAATCCTTGTTTCCTTCATCGTTCACAAAGGTTCCAGAAACATGAAGTTTAGTAATGTTTGTAATGCACTTAAGATTCCTTGGAGATCCTGTGTTTCATATCAGGTTTTACAATTTTGATAATTTTGATAAAAAGAAAGGCTCCCCCTTTTTCAATATTACAGATATATGTATTTGGGGAGGAAGGAAAAAAATTTCTTTTATATTTCATCTTAAATACAAATTTAATCTAGCATAAATGTTCTTTAAATATTATTAGTATGTGAGATATTAATAGAAATAACCCATAATTTCATATGTTTTGGAAATTCCTAAGTAACAAAGTTTCCTGAACCAATGAAGTTTGGCAAATTCTTTGGAACCCACAGTTTTAGAAAGTTACCTGGAGCATGGAGATATTAAAGGCTGGACTTTTTCCAAACGTCAAGTAGCCAATGTAAAATAATAGCCCAATAATTTTAGTTATATCCTTCATAGAATAAATAATTTTGATAGTGCTTTAAACTCCTCCCCTCCCTCCTCCTCCTCTCCCTCCTCTTCCTCTTCCTCCTTCCCCTCCCCTCTTCTTCCCACTCTCTTCTTCCTTCCCCCTTCTCCTCACCCCTTTCTTTGTTCTTCTTCTTCTTCCACCTTTGTACCTTTAAGGGAGGAAAAATAGCATTTCTTACATCTTCTTCCTTCCATCCTTCTCTAAGGAAAACTTTTATTCCTGCCTAGAAACAAAGCAAGAGGTTAATGCCTGAGATGTGCACACAAATGTACACACTCACACACGCTTAAACACACAGAGCCCTTTAAATATAATTCATCTAGAGGATTAATCAGGTTGTATTTAATTTTGGATTATTTTGTCATTTGGAGGAAAGGAGAATCCCAAGTAATTTGTATCTAAAGTTAGAACCTTTTTCCACCTGATATAATTTACACAATAAATGCACCAACTAAATACCAAAGAAACCTATTTATACAAACCACAGCCAAACCTGAAATCAGAAAAGTTTAACAAAGGATTATGTATACCAGATAATTTGGGGTGAAAGCTCTCACATTGGAAAAGAGATACCATTTAGTTTAGGTTTTTAAATCCCTCACATTTGACTCCAGTCAAAAGTAAATCCTTATTTCTCATTATCTTCTCTTCCCCTGACCTGCACACACAAGCGCACATGCACGTATAAACATACATACACACACACACACACACACACACACACACACGCACACACACACACAAAATTCTAGCCAAAATCGTGTTTTGACTATTCCTCATATACCTTTTCTGGACTAAGACCAAGAATCATCTCCTTCAAAGCCTTCCCCAATTATGTTTTTCTTCCTGCAAAAATTGTTTTATATTTACTGTGTATCTCTGTGTGTGTATTTGTGTGTGTGTGTGTATGTCTATCACTCACTTAAGTAGAATGTTCTTTAATGGTAGGGACTTCTCATCTTTTTTCTCATATCTTCAGCCTTATCACAGTGCCTTGAACTTAGTAGAAAATTAATAAATGCTTTTGGATATTAACAATATTTAATTGAACCAAGAAGAATAATTTTAGATTTTAACAACTAGATTTTAACATTTTAATATGAATATTATTTCTAATAGAAAATTTTGTTTTTTATATTATTCCCCCAAATATTTCCTGTGTGCAAATTTCTAACCTATAAATTACCTTGAAGAGGAGAGAGGAGAAAGAACCATAGATCTCTGCTACACTTAAAGACACTGTGCAAGTGATGCTTACAGTGGAGAAGATAGTCAATTAATGGTTTTTGAGGTTTACTAAATGCCTGAATAAAGTTGAGATATTTAATAACCACAAAAGCCATTTACTACAAGTAGGCTCCTAATACCCTGATCATGATTTCTATTATATGTGTGGATTAAAACAGGTACAACAAACCAATACATAAATTTATTTTTAAAAGGTCTGTTTTCTTCTAGAGAATTTGTTTTCAGAATTATTTTTTTGTAATATTTTCCCCTTTCTCCCAGTAACTCTGAATCTGAAGAATGAGCAGAATGGGTAGAATGATAAAGTAAATTATCTTTTACAATATGATTATCTTAGAAAAAGGATAATCAAGGAAAGCAAAATTTGGGCCTTATTTTTGCAGTCAAATGAAGCTGGAGAGAAGAAAGGAGTGGAACAAGTAGAACAAGAAAATGAATTCCTGGATTTTATCCCTACAATTTACAGTCTCTCTGTCTGTCTGTCTGTCTGTCTGTCTCTCTCTCTCTCTCTTTCTCTCTCTCTCTCTCTCTCTCTCTCTCTCTCTCTCTCTCTCTCTCTC
>JAJPUD010028595.1:0-14561 GCA_023553655.1 Myrmecobius fasciatus
AGGTCAGGGTTGAGCACTGTATAAACTGGAGCAAAGATAAAAGAGGTAAAAAGTGAATTGCTTATTGCCATTGGTTCTTACAGATCTGACTATACTGAAGACAATTGTCGTTATCATAATTTCATATTTTATTTTTCACTAATTTTTTTTTCTTTCAATTAACAAAACATCATTTTCTCTCTCACTTTCCTTCCTCACATTGGGAAAAACAAAACAAAATAAAATCCTTAATCATCTCCCATTTTAACAGAGATTCTTACAGAGCCTATTAACAAAATGCTTTCTTACAATAAATTTGGAAGTAGTTTAGACTAACTTGGCCTTGACAAATGAGGAAACATTGAACTTTTTCAAGCAGGGAAATGAAAAGGTAAATGTAACATTTTAGAAAAACTGTAGAATAGGCTAGAAAGGAGAAAAGGACTTGGGGCTCAGAGATTAGTTAGGAGACTATTCAAATAATCTACATATGAAGTGATAATGGCCTGAACTTGGTCTATGTAAGTGGGAATACAAACAAAGGGAGATACTGTGTATATGTATAGAGATAGCTAGATATAGAGATACACTCACACAAAGACACAAACACATCCAAAGATGACCCAGATATAATCTTAGAAGAAGAGAATTAATTTCACAGCCACTATGGACACAGCCACAAATAAAGATATGAGGTTGCTGGTAAGGTCTATGAAAATTCCTGAAAGAAATGAAATAAGATATTAAAAAGAATATTTTAAATTGGATGAGAATTCTAGAGGAAAGCATTGTTAGAAGAACAAATAGTTTAGGGTAGAAGATATGAAATCTTAGCTGATTAATGAATCTATAAAAATTAAAATGGACCAAACAGAAATCAGAGATCCAATGAGACAAGATATATTAAAACAAAATTAAAATATTGAAAAAAATAAGAGATGTAAAATACTTCCTATTAAAAACAATTGATTTGAGAAATAGTCTAAAGGGGAGATAATCTGATAATCGTTAGCCAGAAAACCAGGACTAAAAGGGGAAAGAAAGCCTGGATGACATTTACCAAGAAATTACAAGTGAAAATTTTGAGCAAAATGAAAATTAAAAAACAATCCACTCAAATTGCTTTATAGAATAAATTATAAAATGAAAATCCCCAAAAATGTAAAACTCCAAAGCTACCAGATTAAGAAAAAAAATTTGTATCAAAGAAATATTTCAAGTATTAAAGAACCATAGTCAAAATTATGCAAACCTTAGCAGTTCTCAATATAAAATTAAAGAGTTTAAAATATGAAATCTCTGTTTAGAATATAAATTGTGTTACGAGAATTACGATAAACAGAAAAATTGAGTGATAATATTTGAAGAAAAGGGATAGAAAGGGACTATACTAGTGAAGAAAGGGGAAAGCAGGGGTAGACCTTACTATTTCACCATGCAGAAGAAAGAAAAAAAGATTATACAAATATGGAGGACTAGAAATCACATGAACCTTATTTTCATCCAAACTGGACAACTCAAGATTTAACACAGGCCATCGTTAGACACAGAATTCTTTGTAGAAAAACCTCAAACCTAGGAAAGGGAAACAGGTGACAATACTATCAATCATCTATTAATGTGAGGGTCAATATTATCTATTAAATGATAACATTACCTGCATAAATTTATTTATTCAGTATCACACCAATCAGACTACTAAAGGATATATTAGAAAGCTAGAAAAAAATTTAAGAGGGGAATAAAAGTAAAGTCAAAGAAAGTAATGGAAAAAAAAAAGTGGGAACTATACACACTAACCAGTATTGGATCTCTTACTATTATAATCTAGTAATCTTCAAAGCTATTTAGTATTGGCTAAAAAATAGAAAAGTTGGGTACAGATTAGATACAAAACATACAGAAACAAACAAATATAAAAGCATAGGGCTCAAAAGATCTCAAACCTTCAACTAGGGAAAGTTTTATTTAACAAAAACTGCTAGAAAAATTAATTGAAATTTAATTTACAACATATACCATAGTATGATCCAAATGGATATATGACATAGATGTAAAAAGTCATATCATAAACAAATTATAGGAGCAAGGAATCAAATATCTTTTATGTTGCAAAAAATAAAATAGACAGTTTGGATTACATAAAATTGAAAATGTTTTTAAACAAACAAAATCAATACAGATAAAATTAGAAGGAAAACAATTAACTGGAGAAAATTTACAGCATGTTTTTCTAATATAAATGTGATTACAAGATATTTAATTAATTGAAGTTTATAAGAAATTACTATTAGCAATAAGCTATTCTCCAATAGATTAAATGTTCAGAGAATGTGTATGAACAGTCAGTTTTCAAGAGAAGGAATCCAAGTTGTCAATAAATATAAAAAATACTCCTAATAACTAATAATTAATGTAAATTAAAACAACTGTGAGATTCTGTCATACCTATCAAATAGGAAGAAAAAGATAAAAAAGGAAAATTACAATTGTTGGAAAGACTGCAGGAAAATATACATATTAATGTATTATTGGTAGTTATAAATTGATTGAGACCTTCCAAAAAACCATTTGAAACTATTCCCCTCAAAGTCCTTAAACTGTGACCTCTTAATCCAGTGATACCACTACTTGGTCAATATCCCAAAAAGATTAAAGGGAAAGGATTAATATTTACAGAAATATTTTATAGATCTTATTATAGTGAAGAATTAGTAACAAAAGAGCTGTTGACCATTTAGGAAATGACTGAACAAATTATTCTGTAAATGTATTGCATTATGAAAAATGATGAAATGGCAGGCGTCAGGGAAAGTTGCATGAATTTGTAGGAACTGATGAAGCCTGAAGTCAGCATAACAAACAAGGAGAACAATTATACAACTTAAAAGACTTAAAAGAACTCTGATAAATGCAATGGTCAACTATAACTTGAAGACTAATGATGCAGCATGCTATCCAACTCTTGCCAGAAGGGTGATGGATTCAGAGGTCAAAATGAGACATTTCGGGATATGAAAAACATGTGAATTTGATTTTGCTTAACTATGTTTATTTGTTACAAGTATCATGTCTTTCTTTTTTTCTTCTTATTTTGGAAATGACTGGGGAGGTGAGCTATTAGTAGCATAAACTCACAATTTAAAAAAAAAGTTTTAAAATACTATGTGGTGAGAAAGTAGAAACTGTAAGTATAGAAGCTTTAGTATACTTCATAGGAATTTAGCATAGAAGGGAGATAAGAGCTTGGAAAGAGGTAGCTCGAAAGAATGACAAAGTCAAAGGAACTTTTTTTTTTCCGCCAGTATAAAGGTAGCAGAACATATTCTTTTCTTGAGGGGAACGCCTTTGTAAAGACTGATGATTCATAAGAAACAAAAGCATTGATGGCAGTAGCAAGGTCTTGAAGGAAGTGAGGAAAGGAACTAAAGATTCAAGTAAAGGGAGAGACAGCTTTGGTGATGATACTAAGTTTTATTTTTATGAGGCTGACAAAGAAGTTTCTTCACAAGAATCCTATGATGTAGTAGTTCAAGAATTATTAGCTTTATTTTATAAATGGCAAAAAACCCAAATAGGCAAAATGATTTACTAAAGTTTATTCATGTTGTATTGAATATAGCCAAGATTTGAACTGAGATGTTCTGACTTTAAAGCTATATTTCTCTCTACACAAACTTTTTATGAAGGAAACTTCCTCTTCCCCTGAAACTGTAAGATCAGAGGAGATTGGCTAAGATATTGAGAAATTGACCAGGATCTCTTTCAAAATTTCTTCTTTTTCTAAATGCCTTTCTCTCAGACTGCCTCAAACTTTACCAAGAAATGGTAAAGAAATGGCCCTTTGCCATTCATTTTCTTTTGTCCATCTCACAATCAGTCCATTGACATGATTCCTTATTCTGTGCTCCTTTATTCCAGTGTCTGAGTAAGAGGGGTCCTTTCACCTTGCCCACATCTATCTCTACCTATACTCAATTCTGCTCCTTTCTGTTTTCTCCAATACATTATCCTCTATTTTTATTCATTTTTTTCTCTTTATCTTTTTTCTACACACTGGTTTCTTCCCTACTGAACTTAAAACATACTCAATTTCTCCTATCCTTAAAAATATAAAACAAAAACTTCTACAGACACTATCATTCCCTCAAACTATCGTACTATATTTCTCCTTTCTTTCTTAAGCAGCCCTCTTAAAATCTGTCTGGCACTTAAAGTCATTCACAACCTGGCCTTACCTTTTTTTTTTTTCTTTTTTTTTTTTAAATTAAGCATCATGCAGAATCAGACAAGACTGAAATGACTAAATATCAAAATACTTTACTTCCTCAATGCATTCTGTGATCTAGCCAAATCGGCCATTTTATCATTCTTCATATACAGAACTCCTTTCTCTATGCTGTTTCCCATTGAATGCCCTCCCTCTTGACCTTCATTTATCACAATCACTATTTTCCTTCAAGGATCAGCTGATGTGCCACCTGTAACATGAAGCTTGTCCTGATGCCCCCTGCTACCAATGTCTTCCCTTGCTTTTATCTAATTGGTATATATTTTGTGCATACTTCTCTACATAAACATTATGTTCCCTGATAAATTACAAGCTCCTTGTTGGCTGGGACTCTTTTTACTTTTGTCATTGTATTTCCAGAACCTGGAATGAAATAGGTCTTTAATATAACTTAGTTAATTGATTGAGAGAAGCAAATGAGAGCCCTTGAGGTTACGAACTATTTCATTTTTATCTTTGAATAATCCATACTTTGCACATAGTGGGTACTTATAAATTTTTGTTTAAATTAGATGGCCTCAATTTTCCTAGTAAAGTTTATATAATGGTGAATAAGATCATAAATCTGATAGGTAAGGAAAGAAGGAATAATTTGAGGCTTGATGTGAGATATGGTTTGGAATGGCTGTTGTAGGTATAAAAAGGGTCAATAAAGAAAAAGGAGAAAAGATTATCCTCCTGCTGCATGGATCCATACAATTACCATTTAAAAATTTCCTTAAAATAGCATTTAATTGCTTGAGAGTAGGAATGGAGGATGTAGATGGTTGCAACTATATGAAGGAAGGCTTAGCAGAGTGGAAAGGTCTGAAAGACAAAGGGGCAAACTGATTTAAGTGTGGAGAAGGGATTGCGTTACTAAAGTAGCTGACTTTAAGGCCAAATTTGAGAAAGGCTAGAAAATGGTTATTAGAATATGGGACAATCAAACAACCATATGGATAAGGGAAGGATTGAGAAAGGTGAAAAGACCAGAACAGGGAAGATAATTTCAGAGTAAGATTTTGGAGCAGTTTCATATGATAACTAAGGTGTTAAACTATAATGGGGACAGCTGAAGTAGAGGTCATAGATACTAAGTTCAAGAAATTGAAGACAGGATATTCAATGTCATTAATGAAATTTTTTAAGATTATGGCATGGGAATAGATAGAAACAATTGTAAAGTTGCCAAAATCTGAGACAAAAATTTAAAAAGTATGGTCAAATTCCATGAACTTCAAGAGAGAAGTTATCAAATAGTGATGGCATTGCAAAGTAGCAGAATATATAGTAACAGTACATATGAAGAATGTTCACTTTAACTCTGAGTCCTGTAAGATAAGGGAAGCATGGAAAAGATTACATCATTAGGGCTGCTAAAGATGGAATCTTCAGGCAGTCAGGGTTCAGCTGAAGGAACAATTTATTAGATTCAGATTAAGTGAAATTTAAAAATTGATTCTATTTGCTTACATTTTCATAAGATACTTAAAGACCAACAGCAACCAGGATTGGCCTTTAGCAAAGGTATTTTGTACCTTTTTAACCCTAGTTTGTCATAAATCTTCCCCAACTTCAGATACTCATTGATATCATTCCAAGAAATCCTATTCTCAGAAAATGTTATCAGTCAGGTGGCTAATATCAGATTCTTTATATACAGGGCAAATTTAAATTGAAGTATTGATTCTCCTTGGGTTTTTCCTCTCCTAATTTTTATCTTCAGGTGGGGCTAAGAAGGTCAATGATAGGAGCCAATTGGAACCTGTGATGAAAGAAGCTTCTTAGTACCTTAAAAATTGTTTTAAAAAACTGGTTCTAGATCTAGACATTGATTCTCCCTAAGATTTAAGAAATCTGCTCATCTAACTTCCATACATAGTTTTATTCCTATTCTAATAACTTCTTCCCAATTTATCACCTAATCCATTCCACTTTGGCATTTGGAAACTCTGCTCTGATGAAAGCAAACTTCACTTTATCCTCAAACTTTTCAACCAATAATCTTGAAATCCGGCTCTTCCTTGAGCCAAATCCCTGAAAAACCTCTTCACTATTGGTGTCTCATTTTTTTATTTCCAGAGATTGGCAGATTTAGGAGGATGTATCCCAACACTCCTCATTCACAGCTTTTACTATTATCCTTCAGTGACTTTTCTTTTTCCAAGGTTCCTTCAATCTGTTGGTGCTAATTTGTTCTCATGCTTATTGCTGTCAATATTCCATTCCCCCACCCCACTCTCAGGGATTTCAATATTCTTGTTGCTGATGCCTTTAGTAACTTGATATCCTAATTCTTCTGGGCCCTCATTCTGATGACTTCTTCTTCCATATCACTTCAGCCTTCAAGACAAGAGAAAACAGAAAGGAAAAAAGAAGAAAAAGGGGAAAGGCATATTTTCGTTTTATCCTCACAACCCTGTGAAGCAAATGTTATCTCCATTTTATAGTTGAGGAAACTGAGGCAGAGGTTAAGTGACTTGCTCAGGACAGAAGTAGTACTGAGACAGCATTTGAACTCGGCAATTCCAGTGCTTTAACCTCTGCTTTACCTGGCTGTGTACAAGGATACAATTTAAGATATAAATTAAAATTGCAGCATCTCCAAGATCTAGAATTTTACAGTTCCACTCTAGCCACACCTACTTCCCCTACTTTCCCCAACTTTTCACTTAAACTTTATTTTGATCTTCAGTTTCTGGACCTTTTTCCTGTTCTTGAAATCCATCTTCCCCACAAGAAGGCCTTACTTATTTTCAGGTCAGCTTTAACTTGGTAGGTATTTGTTACTTTTATTAGATTTTTGTTATTTTATTAAAAGCTACTTATTACTCTTTTGTCCCCCTTAACTTGTGTTACTCCCAAACACAAGGGAATGTTCAGACTCCAGTCTGTGAATTTTAACATGATCATAAATTTTTAACTTAAGTGACTTTTACAGTGTCAGGTAGTGTTTAAGAAATGCTTTTTTACCTATTATATATATCTATAGGCTAAATAATATGACACCAAATATAGTTAACTCTATTCCAACTTTAAATTCTGCTTACATCAAAAAGAAAATTGAATTTGCAGATGTTATTTTTACCTATTGTACCTTGTCAAGATTCACCAATCACTCCTATTGCATATATCCTTTCCTCATGCTACTGAAATGATTCCAAGGAGTAAAAATTATTTCATAAAAGCATCACTGTGGTGGCTGCCACTGCACTGACTCCAATATAGATATACATTTTCCTTCACAGACAAACTTGCATAAGTTCCTCCATTCTTATAAAGGCAGGGACAGTGATTACCACAGTATCAAGGTCCTGGGAATCCAAACATTTAATGTTAATCACTGCTTTGTAAACAATCTTTAGATTTCAGTATGTGAACAAAGATTATGTAGGTTCCCCCCCCCCTTTTCCTTAGACTAGGTTTAACATCTATATACGTCTATATCTACAGATTATAGCAAGATATGTCTACCTTTTTTTTCAACCAGCATTTCTCTCCACTTATCACTGTTCCTCCCCCAAAGAGCGAATTGAGCAAAACCAATTAAGAAATAAAACCCTCATAACAAATATGCATAGTTCAGGCAAACAAATTTCTACATTAGTGATGTATTAGACCAGGAATTCTTAAAATTTGTTGGGACAAGGATGCGTTTGACAATCTGATGGACTGCTTCTCAGAAATTTTTTTTTAAACTGAAGATCTCGTGACACTTGCCTACTTGCTCTGGGTGGAACAATAGCTAACATTTATCTAGTTAAAGCGATTTACAAATATTGATTACACTAGGCGCTCTGTCTTCCTGCCTCCATGCATTTTCTTTATTCCTCGATTCTAGTTCAAGTTCCAAATAAAATTAGATCCTCTGCAAGAAGCCTTTCACCCTTCGATTCTCCCATAATTAAAGAGCTTTCTTAATATATTGCGAGAAATTTATTCGGAATATAGCTCGTTTGAACTTAGTTGTTTGCATATTGAGCTCCTTGGGATAGGGACTGCTTTTGCCTTTCTGTTTTCCTTAAGTGTTTTGTATTCCACTGTATCTGGCATACAGTAAGCACTTAACTAATGCGTATAATGTCTAATTAAAGAGTGAACAACGAGATGTGACTCCTCTTCCCCTTTCCCCCTCGCTCCGGACCACAGACCCCTCCCTCCCCCCTCCCCCCGCCCCCCCCATCCATCCACGGACCTAAGAACTAGCGCCTCAGACTCCAAGCACTTCACCTAGGCCCATTTCTATAGCCCCGGGACAAATGCCTTTTATTGACTGCAGGTCTCGGAGCCGCCCCCGAGAGCTGCCCGGCCTCTCCAGGCCTGGGGTGGATCCCTGGGGCTGAGATCTCTGGGTGTGGCTGGCGGGGCAGCAGCAGCCCAGGTGGAGACCAGAAGCAAGGTCAAGACTACTCGTGGGAAGCGGCCGTCAAGGTCAAGGATCAAACCCAGTGGCCGGAGCCTGGGAGCTGTCACTTTCGTCACTTTGGCCCCGAGAAGAGCGAGAACCCACAGAGCTCGAGTCTTGTCAAGTGGGGCGTTTGTGACGGCGAGGAAGCGAAGGGAGGACACGCGGCGCTCGACCCGGCGGTCACAGCAGGCAGGAAACCCAAGCCAGACGGCCACCGAGCGCCTCCCTCCGCCCCGCCGCTTCTGTCCGGAGGGCCGCCACGGCTCTCCCCAACCCTTCGGGGTTATCTTCCAGCTGAGGAACGCCTCTCTACAGGCTTCCGGGCCCGGACAACGGTCCAGAGCTCGCGAAAAGCTCTCACGGGGGTGTCTAAGGGTTGAGGATAGCCCTCGAGCCTGGCAGGGGGCAGAGGGTGGAGGGTGAGGGCGGGGGGGGGCGGGGCGGTAGCCGTTGGGTGTGTTTGCAACCAATTGGCTTTCCGAGCGCCGCGCGCGCTGCAGTTGGTTCCGGTTCCACTTCTCCCCACCCGGCTCAGCTTCCTCAGGCCCCGCCCCTCAGCCCGTCTCCCTTCTCTTTCCTCCTGCCCCGCCCCTTCTACCCTCCGGGTCAGCCCCTCCCCCCGCCCTCTTCCAGCTCGTTCCATTTAATTGTTGAATTGTCAGCGCCGCCCGCCCGCTCGCGGCCGGTAGGGGGCGGAGTTAGAGCTTTGAACTTTTCCGCTGCGTGTGCCGGAGGGAGGTAAGGAGGGAGTGGGGGAGGGGAGGGCTGGGTGCGAGGAGGCGGCTCGGCTCGGCCGCAGCTTCGAAGCTACATTTCGTTCCCCGGCCCCCCGGCGAAGAGGCCGTCGTCGCATCCGAGCTGACGTGGGGGTTACGTGGAGGCGCCGTAGCAGCCGCCGTCGGCGGGGTTGCTGGGCGGCGGCGGCGGCGCCGCTCCTGAGCGGCGGACTTCGGGTCCCCGTCTCCACCTCCTCCAGTCCGTAATCAGTGACGAGGCCCGCTACGTAAATCCCTTCCCGGCGGGTAAGTAGCGCGTCTGCCCCCCGACCTAGAGAGCCGGGAGCCGCCGACGCTGCAGCGGGAGGAGCAGGAGCCAGAGGAGGAGGAGGAGGAGGAGGAGGAGGAGGACTAGGACTAGGAGGAGGAGCAGAGGACCCTGGGCTGCGTTGCGCTGTCCTGCCGGTGGTGGGGAGCAGGAGGGAAGGAGGAGGGGGGATGGGGACTGGGGACTGGCAGAGCGGAGGCAGCTGCACTCCAGAGACTGTCGCCTTGTGTGCCTCCCTTTCGGGCCGCGCTGGACGAACCCGAGCCTGGCCAGCGAGGGAGGTGGGCGGTCCGGCCCAACTGCGCCTTCTCGTTCTCGCTCCCATTCCCTCCGGGTCACCGAGGGCCGAGGCTCTGGGACCTTCCTCCACCCACCTCCCGCGGGCAGGGACCCAGGCGCCGCCTCGGTTCCCGAGCGCCCCGGAAGACTCTGCCTGACCTGACCCGGCGATCCCGGGTTCAGCCCCTCCCGCACTGACCACTGCTCCGGGAGCGGTGACCCCCGATGCGAAGTCGCCACCCCCCCCTTGCCTTCCTCCCCGGCAGCTCCCCGGGGGTCTGGTCCGGACTATGCAGCTCCGATGGACATAACTGCTAACCTTCGTCCTTTTGCTCCGTTTTCTTGGGAAGTTGCTGGGGTCCGGCCGCCTTCCCTAAGGGCCAGATTGAAACTTGCATTCAGTGTTACTCTTGGACTTGTCGGAGCGGGGCCTGGAATGCGTCCGGGGTGGCGGTGGGATGCTGAGGGTGAGAGCTGGCAGCCGTCGGGCTGCCCAGGGTCCGGAGGGCCTCCGAGTTACGGTGTCGGAGACATATCTGGGGCCGCCTCCTTTCTGAACTCGAGGATCTTCTCGGAGGAGGCCCTGGCGGTGTAGGGTAACGGACCCGGGCCGGGCTCCGAGACGCCTCATGCCCCTGGGCAGGGTAGCTGCAGAGTGGGCACACCCGCGTCCGTAGTGCGGCCCCTGGATGGTGCTCAGAGGCGTTGCGGCCCACTCCTGGGATTCATTTTAAGGTGCCTAGGCCTGCTTTTTTCTGTGACTAGTTAAAGCTTTAACATTTTTGCTGTAAGTGACATTTCCTTCAAATTTAATTTCGTTCCTCTTCAAGAAGATTATGAAGAGACTTAAGTTATAGTGACTTGTGAAGGATGAATAAAACCTACAAAGGTTGATTTTTTTTTTTTTAATTAGATGGTTAGTTTTTACTGCCCTTGTGGACATTTAGAGGATGTTTAGTGATTGATAACTACCAGAGATGTGGACAAGCACTTATTAAAATTTCCTTCAATTTTTGCTTGATCCCTGAATACAACACCTGTTTAGAAATAACTCAGTTTAGCACAATTTAATGTCGGTTATTTAATTGAAAGCTAAGCAAAGGAAAGGGTTGTTCTAAAGTTCAAATAGGTTCCCCAAAAATTGCTAAATGTTTGGTTTTGTGGATCGCTGGAGCAGAGTCAGGATTTCTTAATATTTCCAATCCTCTTAACATGGATACTCTAAAAATTTATTTTCTTAAACCATTTACATTTTTTGGTTGGATTCAGTGGTGGAGTATATGTACTTGATTCCTTTTTTAAAATAATCCAAGATGGAAAATGATCCAGCATGAAAAAAAGTATTAGAATTAAATTTTCTTTGGATGTTTTATTACTAACACTTGGCTTGTTTTATTGAAGCATCTCTCTCACCTTAATCCTTTGATGGGATGGAAATATGATTACCAAAAGAACAAAGAATATTGTGAATTATATTCAGTTGAAATAGATTATTCCAGTTAATGTGGAATTACATTTTTGAAAATAAAATGATAGTAACTTTGCAAACCTTAAAACAGTATGTATATTATCAATGACCTTGATGCACTTGCTAATATATAACTTTAACATATTGTCATTTCTCTCCAATTCCTATTTTTCCTCCCAAACTTATTGAACACATTTGAGGGTTGTCTTAAGTGATAGTTTTGATTCATGTTGGTTAGAACACTTGTTCATTTTTTTTTCTTTTTTTCATTTTTGATAGAACAATTCTCTTCTGTCATGTGCCTCAATCAAGCATTTAAGATTTGATGCCTGCAGTAACAGGGAGATTGGTTTTCCACCACCATCCATATTACCAGATTTTTTCCCCCCTCTATTACATCTTGTAATTAAAAACGCTTGAAAATGCTTGGGGGGGGGGGAATGTATTATTGGTATACTTAAAACAAGGCATATTTACCAAAACAGCCTGTTTTGGCTTTGATGGAGTTGTTGTACATTATTATAGAAGAATAAAGGCCATGGTTGCCTATACAGTTAGCTGTAATTTCAAAAAATATTCTCCAGAGTCTAGCTCTCTTGAAACATTATCAACATTGTCAATTTTTGGATATTTATATCTGCACCTATTATATGACTGTAATGTGATTTCCGGTGATATTCTTTTAGCTCTATTTTGTGGTTATTAATGTTACTAAAATTGTACCTGTTTTGTATTCATATATACCCTTGTATAAAAATTTATTGTTTAATTGTGAAATTTTCAGAAGCAATTTTTTTATTTTAAAAATTGAAAAATTTATATCTGGTATTGTTAATGTGGGGCTTATAAATTTTTGATTTGATTATTGAGAGGAACTTTTAGAATTCCTAGCTAGTAGATTATATTAGTTACTTCGGGGAGAGCCTTTACATAAAAAATATAATGAATGAAAACTTAAAATTATGACCTTTTGTGGAACAGTGTTCAAAAGATTTTTTTTCAGGTTTTAAAAACATTCTACAGTACTATTTTATACATGTTCATGTAATTGACTCAGAAAATTTAATGGGGATTGCTGATGTTATGGTTGTGAGACAACTTTAACAAAGAGGAAGGTGAGATTAGACTAGAAAGATTTATCAAGGGAATTTGCCACTGTAAAATGCTGTCTTGGGAGTTAGTGATTTCTTGCTATTTTGATGTCAGACTAGTTGAGAATTAGGAAAGATTTCTTTCATATGTTGATGAAACTTTATACTTGTTTACACAATAGAATTTGGGGGACTAATTCCTGATTATAAAGGCTTTAATGAAGGTTGGTTTTTTGGTAATTTTGTACTGTATATGACCTTTTCATGGTCTCTTACCAGAGATAAAGATAACCAAGTAAATTATATGTTTGAGTGGTTCTTTAAGTGATATTCAATTCTGACATTTGTATATGCTTATTTTTGAAAAATAAACTGATTTTATTAACAGTATTTAATGTGAAAATGTCCAAATCTTTCCATGTGTTTCATACCTTTATATAACACTGGTAATTTATATGCTAACCTTTCCTTGGAAAAACTTCCAAGTGGGAAATTCCACCATTAAATAAGATGGGAAATTTCAAGTTTTGCTTCAGTTGTGGGCATGAATTGTACAAAAAGCCATGTATTCAACACAATTGGGGGGAAAAACCATGCTACACCTATGCTTTATGTGAAATTCTGTACTTGGCTGTAATTAAAACCAACCAAAAGCTTATTGTTTCTACAAAGTGATTTAATATACATCCTGGAATACTCAAGCTGAAGCAATTGGCTGCTCAAATAAATTTTACTGTTAGTAAAAAGGAATCATATGATATATTACACAGAAAATTTCTCAACCCTTATTCTAGTTAACTTCACTGTTTACCAGTACAGTTAAAGTTTTTATTGTAAATAGCAAAGGTTAATCTGAACAGATTAACAGTTATGTATAATTTTTTGGTAAATAAATTTCTTCAAATTTATGAGAGAATACATAAAAGAATTATTAATGAATCCTGTTTTAAAACGAATCATTTAAACAATCAAGCCTTCCCTTTCTCCTTGAAATACATTATTTTCTTAGGCTGGATTGGATGCCTTTGAGTTCCACTTTATTTTAATTATATTTAGATGCTTATAAACAAGAAAATAAGTTGACAGGCAGTCAGGTAGAAATTTTAGGAAAAAAAAAAAACCAACTCCAACTAGGGACTGGATAATCAACTCCAGCCACCAAAAAAAAAATCTGTAAATATTAATGTTGACTAGTTGATAATAAAAGAATTAGTTTGGATCATACTAAATCTGCCCTTAGGCTAATTACTCTATGCTTTTAATTATGATAGGATTCAAAATGTTAACTTTTGATTTATATTCAAATACTTTTATATACACAAAATTGTGGTACTTTAATCAATTTTTTTTGAATAATCATTTATCTTAAACTTGCATCTCCTGTTAATACCCTACTCTTTAACTGCTGTATTTTTCCTTCTATTGAAGAAAAAACTTACTAACTTTTTGACTCTGGGACTATGAAGTGGCCATTCTAAACATCCTGTTCAGTCCTTGTAGACCTGGGACTGTTTGAATGCTTCAGAATTCTTAGAGCTCTATTTAATTCTTTTTTAATCACTCTCTTCTCCCTAGGTCCTTAAAATTATCTTTGTTATGACTCACCTGCCTGGCTCCCATTACTTTCTGGATTCTTCCTGTTTCTTTGATTTGGTCTCTTTTAGATATTAGTTTGTCCTTTGTATCTTATTCTGTTCCACTTGAAGTATTGTCATTTTTTATCTGAAGCTCTTCAGTATGTCAAAGGATTAACAGGAAGTTCAGACTGCCTAAAATGTTTAAGGATCTCAACTCAGGGATATACCTTGTAGTGCCCTAAATTACTTATGCTTATCTTTTGACAGAAGAAAGAGAAAGTAAACTTTTCAACACTTTATTTTTTAAAAGTATAAAGTTGTTATAATTCTCTCCAGTTAAAAGGTTTAGACATACTTTGCCTTTGTATTAGATTAGGTCAGGAATGAGGAAGAAGGATTTAACTAATGAAAGCACTTTATTTCAATATCTGTGAAAGTCATT
>JAJPUD010028596.1:0-14560 GCA_023553655.1 Myrmecobius fasciatus
CTCTCTCTCTCTCTCTCTCTCTGTAGTACTGAGTAACTGAACCAGAAATTGGTCCTTGAGTAAGAATCCATTTGCCTTTGCAGCATACTTATAACTGACAAAGCGCTTTGAAGTTTGCAAAACCCTCCACATACCTGATCTCCCTTGAGTCTCACTGCAGTCCCAGAGGTAGATGCTACACTTTACAGATGGAAAAACTGAGATTCAGAGGCTTTAAATGACTTGTTTATGATCATCCAGCTCTAGTCACCCAAGCACACTTGCTGTCTAATATACTACACTTCAATGAGGGAGAAAATTAGACTAACCAGGGTAGCGGTATAGAAAAATACCATGTCCCAATGGAAGGCTCCTTAGGCATTCTCAAATCTAACCCCATCTTGTTAGAGGGGAGCATCATGAAATCCAGAGACAGACACCTGAGTTCTACCTTTAATTATGTGTCAAGGTCACACCATGTTAATACAATAAGACAAGAATGGAGATCTCTTTTTATTCCCCTGAGACAATTGGGGTTAAGTGACTTGCCCAGGATCACACAGCTAGGAGGTGTTAAGTGTCTGAGGTCAAATTTGAACTCAGGTCCTCCTGACTTGCTGACTCTATCCATCACACCATCTAGCTGCCCCTAAGAAAGGGGTTCTCTTGACTCCCACATAGTCAAGCGTTCTGGCTTCCCCTTCTTGTATGTCTGATGCCATTCGCTGTCCTGAGCATCCCCTTGGTGGCCCTTAAATTCCCCTCTGTACAAAGAGGCTTACTTTATAAAGCATTCAAGGAAGTTATACTATCATTCTCCCCCTTCCCTGGCCCTCTCTGCCCTGTGCACTTTTCTACCACAATCATTCTAGGGACTGAGGCGCTATCTCGGCAGCTGCCGGCTTTGAACCTCCTCTCTGGGCTAACAAGACAGAGGCTGAGTGCCCCCTCTCAAGGGATCTGCATCATCTCAACAGAGATTAAGAGAGAAGAGGCAATGGGGAAAAGGAAGGAGCCTTATGGAACAGAGACATAAACACAGCTCGGGTTGGCCCATGGTTCCGCTGGGACTTCAATGTATGACTTTGGGGTCCTCTAGAGATCCAGAAGATTCCATTAGATCAGGGCTTCTTAGCCAGTGTGTCCTGGTGAAGCCCTAGGTACCCTTTCTCAAAATCATGTTTTAAATGCATAAAATAAAATATCAAGGATTACTAAGGAAGCCAATTTGATTCAACAGTTATCAAAATATAAAAGATGAGCTGTGTGACCCTAAATTGAACCTGAAAGGAAGAAGTAATTCCAATAAATATCATTTTTCTCATTACTCAATTGCTCCTTCCTTTTGTCCTCCTTCTTTGGGCGTGGGGGAAGGACCCAGGGGAGTTTGAGTAAGCCCTTGCCTCCTCTGGGTTGGCATGTCATAGGGCTGGGAAATGGGAAGGGTGGAGCCATATATCTAGGAAGAGAATGGGAAACCCATTGGAAGAGGGGGGTGGCCAGGAAGAATATAGTGACCAGTACGAGCAGGCAGATGGCGAGGGAGTAGCCCCAAAGTGTGGGATTGTGGAAGTTGTGATTCCCTCATCCAGGTTCCTAGTTACATTTATTAGCTGTATGTTCCTTGGCGAATCTCTTAACTTAAGTCTGTCTCATTTTCCTCATCTGAAAAATGGACGTAATAATGGCCAGTACCTCCCAGGGCTGCTGTGACGATTAATGAGATAATATTTGTAAAGCACCATATTTATGCTAGCTATTATTACTCTTCCTCCCTTATAAGAAAGTAGAAAAGAGAGAGAATGTCATATACTTTCTGCCCTTTAGCAGTGGGAGCACAGTGTGTGTGGCTTAGTGCAAAGAATTAGAACATTGGGAGTCTGAAACCTATGTGAGCCTCTTTGGATCTCCACTTCCTCATCTGCAGAATGGAAAGAAATACATGGACACAGGAAAGAACAATACATGTACATAACATGGGTTATGGGCTAAAATCAGATGATATAGGTTTAAAAAAAAAGATAGAAACTTTGTGTGATCCTCTCTAGATCTCCACTTCCTCATCTGTAGCATGGAAAGAACAATACATGGACACAGGAAAGAACAATACATATACATAATATGGGTTATGGAGCTAAAACCAGATGAAACAGGTTTAAATAAAAAGGCTTTAAAATTCCTTCCCATTTCTCATTGAGGGCAGATGAGTGGGCATCCTCTGTAAAGAAGAGGCCATGGTGGCTCATTGGAAGAGCTCTATATACCAGTGTCAACCATTATTAGTAGGATTGGGCCCTCACAAAGCCAACAACCCATATGAAGGCAGTGAGAGGTGATTGGAGTCTCTCTATTGTAGTTGTGGGTGAATTCTGAAGCAAAGGTGTCTGTCTCTTCCGCAGCCAGGAGCTTGTCAGTGAAATCCTTAATGGAATTGGGTCTCTCCTTTCTCAGGTGTCAGGGCCATTATGAATTGATGGCTGATCAGAGATTAACCAGTTTCTGCCTCCCTTGGCTGGGCCCTGCTGGCATCAGCCGAGCCCCAGCCCGGAGGAGGTTGGCTCTCCCAGAGACAATTTCAGGTGGCAAGTGGAAAAGACAGTGATACAGTAGGGGGGTTTCTTTTTCATTTTCTGACAAGCGTCAATGGAAGAAAGATGAGCCGCTCACTTGGAGGCTGCCAGGTTTTTGGTGTGAAGGTTACACTCTTGTTTTTTATCAGATAACTCTCTGAAGAAGAAACTCTTGATGAATCTAGGCTGCAGGCAGAGAGGAGCCTGGCTGTCAGCTCCCTCCCATTTCACTTGCTGACATGCGTCTCTCACCAAGGGCAGATGAGCAAGCATCCTCTGTAAGGAAGAGCCTCGGTGGCTCATTGGAAGAGACAAGGATCTGATTGGGAGGTCAGGGGTTCACTATGGCCCTGAGAACATTTCTGGGTGAGTCTTTACCCTGTGACCAGAATGACGATTATGTGTTATTCAGAAAATCAGCAGGCTGTAATGGAAAGACTCCTCGTAAGCTGGGTTTTCAGTCCAGACTCGTTGCATGACCCTAAACAAGTAAATCCCCTTTCTCCGGACTTCCATTTCCTCATCTGCAAAATGAGGTAGATAGACTTGATCTCTAAAACTGTGTCCTGCCCTAAAGGTAGACCCTGACCTTTATTTGGAAGAGCTGACCATGGCCAAGGGGCTAAGGGATCAGCTTCAACTTTTAGCTGCATGAGTTTGGACATGTTGTCTGAGTCTTCCTGTAAAATAAAAGTTGGACTAAATGATGTCCAAGATCCCTTCAGGTTCCAAATTACAGAACTTTCCTAGAGTCATAGGAAAACTGTTTGACTAAAAATCAAGCAATTGCTCAAATCCAGTGAGAGTTTAGATTTGATTAGGTAGGAAATAGGAGCCATTGAGGGCTTCTAACTAAGGGAAGTTTCTGATAATACTGACATTCAAACAAGATGGGATATAGTTGAGGAGAGCCCACTGGCCTGGCGAACTTTTAGGAGGTAAGAAAGCTGTACACTTAGCTTCCATTTGCCACTCTGTAAAATGGGGAAGTGCCTATGAAAACCACTTTGTATTTAGAAAGAACACAGTTTTGTATTATACCTATTTGATTACATATTTTATTCCAGTTGATTGTAAGTTCCTTGAGGGCAGGGAATATATCTTCATCTTTGTACTTAAGCAACTAGGACAGGTCTTTGTAGATTGCTGCTGTTCAGTCATTTGTGTCTGACTCTTCATGATCCTGATTGGGGTTTTCTTGGGCAGAGATGCTGGAGTAATTTGTCATTTCCTTCTCCAGCTCATTTGACAGCTGAATAAACTGAGGCAAACAGAGTGAAATGATTGCCCAGGGTCAGGCAGCTAGTAAATATCTAAGGTCAGCTTTGAACTCAGGAAGAGGAATCTTTCTGACTTGAGGATGAGTTCTCTATAGACTGAGCCACCTAGCTGGTTCCAATGAGTGATCTGAATTAATTTAAATATTTGTTGATTTGATCTTCTTGCTGTTCAAGGGACTCTCAAAAGCCTTCTCTAGTAAGCACTGCTCCCCACTCTATGACCCGAAGCTGAAGGTTTGAGTGTTTTGTCCACTTGTGCTCCTGGTATAACTATACCTGTAGAAGAAAGAGAAGAAAGGAAAAAGAAGAAAGGAAGGAAGGAAGGAAGGAAGGAAGGAAGGAAGGAAGGAAGGAAGGAAGGAAGGAAGGAAGGAAGGAAGGAAGGAAGGAAGGAAGGAAGGAAGGAAGGAGGGAGGGATATATACCTACAGTTAGGTATTTAGCATAGAGAGAGGAAGTTGCTTACTCAAGGCCAAAAAGTTCATAGGAAACAGATTTCAACTTTGAACCTCAGTCATCTACAACAAAAGATTTTCAATCTTTTCAAATAACATAGCATATTTAAAGCAAAACTTTATAAACCTTAAAGCACTCAATGAATCCTAACTATTAGTAATTATCATTTTCTCTTTTTTTATTAAAACTTTTTATTTGCAAAACATATGTATGGGTAATTCTTCAACATTAACCCTTACAAAGCTTTCTGTTACAAATTTTTCCCCGCTACTCCCTACCCCTCCCCTAGATGGCAGGAAATCCACTACTTGTTAATTATGTTAAACTACTTGACAAATCAAATATATGTATACATATTTCCACACATCATTTTTGTGCAAAAAAAAAATTGTATCTACAAGAAAGAAAAACCAGAGAAAGGAAACACGATGCAAGCAAACATCAATAGAGAGCATATCATTTTCTCTTATAAGGACCTCTGTCTAAGACTTAAAATTTTCATGAATGTCCCCCCCAATAATAATAGTTATACTCTAAGCCCCACTTTAAGAAAATGCATGGCAAAAGCTACTCTAGATTCTGTAATTCATTAAAATAAATTTGTATTTTATTAATCATTACAGCCTCTACATAAATCTGACCAATAATTATAGGTATGAGACATGTTTTACTGAGTAAAGGTCCAAGTGACAAGGTTTGCTATGTATATTGCTTCAAGCTCCCCTGGCAGTAACTCTGGGGCCTTCCAAGGCTCCACTCCCCGTCTCCCTCCTGCTTTCCTTCCTTCCTCCCTTCCTCTTTCCTCCCTCTCTTCCTCCTTCCTTCTTCCTTCCTCCTTTCCTTCTTCCTTCGTTTCTTCACACATAATCAGACTTTTCCTTCCTCTCATCCCTTTCTCTGTAATTGGACCTTTGGTTTGGAAATTGGAAGAGAGGCAACAGGGAAAATAGACATCCAAAGGGTTGGACCTCCCTGTCCATGCTTCCATTAGTCTCATCGCCATCACACCACTGACCTCCCTAGCCTCAGCAGATAGATTTGGCTCCTACTTCTCTGTATTGCCCAAGGAGGAAAAGAATAGAGGGGCATGGACAGAACATTGAGGTGAGGAGGGGGAACCCTTGTTCTCAAAGCAGAAGTGAGCTGCTGTGGGTCCTGTATACCCACTGAGTAGGGAAGCCCAGTGTTCTCTAAAATCCAAGTCTCCTTTTGAGAGAAAGCTAGAGGACATCTACTCAAATACCCCTCATTTTACCAGGATGGAAACACAAAACAAGGGGCTAAGGTGAAAAGTCCTCCCTTGCTTACTAGCTGTGTGCCTTCTCCTCCCGGGCCTCCATTTCCCCATCCATAAAATGAGAGGCCTCCACCAAATCATTTCTGAGGTCTCATCCTTATAGGAAACCTTCAAAGCCCCTTCTCCTTGTTGACCTTGTTCCCATGCAAAGTGGGGTTCTCTCCCAGCAGGGGGTGGAATGAAATATCTCTATCTTGGGCATTTTTTATCCTTAGCCCTTTCACCAGGAACACACTCATTTGCCTGGTCTTCATGAGCAATACTGACTGCTGCACTCAGGTCTTCTGAGATAGGATGAAAGCATCAGCTTTCTCTAAAGCTTCCTGTGTGTTTATCACCTTTCCATCTCCTTGCATCTTTCTGCATGGTTCAATGGCACATAAAAGTCTTTTTTTTTTTATTCCAGTAGAAAGCAGGTAGGCCACTAAAAGATTCAGGGCTGCAAGGGTCCTTGCTTTTCCCCTTCCCATCTATTTATAAGAAACCTTCTGTTCCAAGGCTCCCATTAGTACCTATTTCTCGATAACAGACCCACTTTGACATGCTAGAAAGGCAGCTGGTGTATTCTGGATCTAGCACTAGACTTGGAGACTCTGCCCCTTATCTTGGGCAAGCCAAACAACATCCTAGAGCCTCAGTTTTCTCCTCTCTAAAATGAGAATAATAGTGGCTCACTATCTACACCACAATGTAGGTATGGTTATGATCTAGTAAGATGGTGGATGTGAAGTGTGCACTGTACATGCTCTTTTATTCCCACCTGATCCTAACCCAGAATAAAGGAAGGGAATCATTGTCTCTGTAGAACAAATATAAGGTGAACTGTATTCTGTTAACTGCAAAGCACTCTATAGAGAGCAGAAAGCAGGGAGAGATAGAGGGGTGTCTTGGAGATGGGAGATCTGGTTTTGTTCCCAGCTTTGATACTTACTATAAATGACCAATTTGTTTTCTTTCTCTATAACTCAGTTTCTTAATCTGTCAGATTAGTATAATAATCATCTTTCTCCTTTCTATCACATAGGGCTCTTGTAGATGAAGCACTTTGTAAAATTTAGTGCCACAGAAATTATTCTTTTTATTATTGTTATCTTTTCATCTTAGTTCCAAGAAATGGCCCTGGGGGTATCAGTCAGAAAGATCTGGATTCAAATGTAGCCTCAGACACTTAAGAGCTGTGTGACTCAGCAAATCACTTCACCTTGTTTACCTCAGTTTCCTCATCTGTTAAGTGAGCTGGAGAAGGAAATGGCAAACTATTCCAGTGACTTTGCCAAAAAAAAAAAAAAACCCAAATGAGGTCACCAAGTGAGACACAACTGAAAGAACTCAACAATAATGTGGTATTCTTGTGGATAAGATGAAAAAAATGTAGGCTGGAATACAGTGTAGTTAGTTGGGTTTTTAATGGTATCAGTCCCAAAGAATATTGATTCATGGGTCATCAATATCAGTCCAGAGGGAAGTCTCTAGTGTTGGGCCAAAGGTCTTATGCTTAACTCTACTTTGTTCAACATTATAATCACTTAAATGCATAAATACATGCTAGAGCCTTAACTAAATTTTTTCACCTGGAGCCAAAACAATTGATGTGTAGCTGAGGGAATAGATTCACTGAAAGAGAGATGGTTTGGCTCTGCAGGAGCCCTGCAGGAGTTGGGGAGGGGAGATGGCAGGCCCAGGAAAAGGTGGACAGGATGCTGCCCCAAAAATAGGAGAAGCTGAGATACAGAGCTGACAGTCACTACAGGAATAAAATGTTTAGGGTTTCCGAAGATTGGTGCCCCTGGAGCAAAGCCCCATTCACTTGGGGTTAGTTATTGTTCTAGGCATGCCTATCAAATATGTGGATGACACATTTCAGAGAGAAGATTGGAGGTTAGAATCAAGATTTAGAAAGATCTCAGCAATCTGGAATATGATGATAAACTAACAGGTTATTGGGTATAATTTGGATAAATGGAAATGTTTATACTCAGGTTCAAAAAATCAATAGCCTAAGTACAAGGTGGATAAAACAGTTTGATAGTAGCTCCTGTCAAAAAAAAAAAAAGGTATAGAGGGTGACTTCCATATTTACAAGGATGGGATCTCATGATCCCTTTGATTTAGATATCCCTTCCAGCATTGCAGGTCACAGCTCCTATATGCCCTCTCATCATATGTAAATATTGTCCCTGTTTTCCCATAAATATTACACAGAAGATCTTGAATTCCAAAAGCCTTCTTCTCATTCTCATGACATCTCCATTTTCCTTTGCTTTTCCCACATTACCAGTCTACCCTCTTTTCCACTATGCCTGGGCATTTGGTGACTATAAATTTATTTTGGTTAAGATGGCTCAATATGGTTATTGCTAAGTATATAATGTAGCATCCACTCAAGGAGTGAAATGATCAGACCCTCTCTGGAATATACTGCTCACCGTGATGGTTGGCCAAGATGGTAAAGGGCCTCTGTCATCTGAAGAATGGCTGAAAAAATGGGGATATTTAGGCTGGGAAGGAGAAGTCTTAGGGAAGACAAAGGAAACAGTGGAGAAAACATTGATTCCTGAAGTTTGAAGTCTTGGGTTCAAATCTCAGCCCTGTGATTATCTATGAGCAAATTGAGTAACTTTTTTAGAACTCAATTTCTTCATCTGTGAAAGAGGGGGAGGGGTAACTAATTTCTCTTCCAGGTCTAAATCTATGATAGTCAACATCAAGTGTTTCAAAGAAAAAAGATTCTTATAACTGTATAGATATGTATACATGTATTGTATTTGTCATATAATTTATCCTATTTAGCATGTATTAGATTACCTGTCATCTAGGGGTGGGGGTGGGGGGAAGGAGGGGAAAAGCTTGGGAAAAAAAGTTTTTGCAAAGGTCAATGTAGAAAGATCACTCATATGTTTTGTAAATAAAAAGCTTTATTAAAAAAAAAAAGAAAAAAGATTCTTATTCTCATTTCTCTAGAGAGCAGATAAAGGAACAAAAATAAGAAGCTGAAGGAAGATCAATATACAGTAAGGAAGATATTGTTGTTCAGCCATATCTGTTGCTTCATGGTTCCATCTTGACAAAGATACTGGAGTGGTTTATCATTTATTCCTTCAGCTAATTATACATGTGAGCAAATAGGGTTAAGTGACTTGGCCAGAGTCACATAGAGTCTATAGTCAGAATGGGACTGATATTTTTGAAAGATGAGTCTTGCCGACTCCAGGCCTGGCTCTCTATCCACTGCACCATCTATTTGCTACTAAGAATTAAAGCCATCATTAGATGGGATGGCTTGCCTTGTTAGGTAGTGAGTCCCCCATCACTCCTTGTGTTTCAGCTTGTCAGGAATGCTTGCAGAGAGAATTCTTCCTTGAGTAGGAGGCAGGACTAGATCATCCTGAGAACCCCTTCAAAGTGTAATGTAAAATTATTGGATTTCTCTACAAATTTTCCAGTTTTGAGCTTTTCACTCTTTCCTTGCCCCTTCATCATGCTGTACTTTCTCACCACCCCCGTCCAACCTGTCCCCGTCTTCCTGTCCCTTTTCTTCTGTCTTTTTATGATTCCATATCCTCCTGCTCTACTCCAGCTCCCTCCCTCCTAAAACAAAAAGGCCCAATTCAAGAACAAGCACTTTGGTGCACCGGAAAGAGCACTGGATTTGGGCTTAGAGAATTTGGGCTCCAGTCCCTGCTCAGCTACCTTGATGTGACCTTGAAAGCTTCTTTCTTATGTGTTAAATGAGAAGATTGGACTAGAATCCATATCAAAGGGTTGTGATCATTTTTGTAGCATGGACCCTTCTGGCAATCAAATGAAACCCATGAACCCCTTCTCAGAATAACGTTGGTTTTTAAATTCATAATTCATTTTTGTGTCATGGACCCTTCTGGCAATCTAATGAAACTCACAAACACCTTCTCAGAATAATGTTGATTTTTAAATCATAATGGAAAGAATTGTGAAATTTCCCTTAGAAGTCAGTGAAAATCAAGATGTCATTTTTTTCCTCTCCAAGGTCAAGGCCTCCCTGAATTCAAGTCAGTGACCCCAAGTTGAGAGCTAGACCAGAGAGATGACTTAAACTCCCAGAGCCAAGATCTCCCCTCCCCCTCCACTAGGCCAGCTAGGAGAAGCCTCTCCCCCCCTCCCTCTCCTGCTTCTCATCTCCCTCGGTGGGAGCTCTTGGCTGGCCTGCCTTGATTTGGTGGGCGGCTGAACAGAGAGCTATTAGGAGTAAACAGAGCCTCTGTGATAGCGGGCACTTCTCTGCAAAGGGGGCTGGTCGGCTAAGCTGGGGGCTTCAATGCCCAAGACCCTTCTCCAGCCTGGCATCCCCCAAACTGCCCTCTTGCCTTGGGGGCATCGGGGGCATGGTGGCCCTTAGTGCCCATCCCCAGCCGCAGATCATCCCCCCCCAAGCCCCGAGTTACACTGCTGCCTGCTTCCAGGGGCCAGCATCCACAGGGCATGGCCAGGGGACCGCTGGTTCCGGACCGGGCCGGTGCTTGTTTCTGACCCGCGTCCACTCATATGTTTTCAGCCATTAAGTGGGAAAGAGGCAGGGACTGTTCTATCAGTAATCGAGCAGTGAGTGTGGCAGATTTCAGGAGGGAGGGGGGACTGGCTCATCTTCTCTTCGCACCCCCCTCCCCGCTTTTCCCCCTGCCTTTTGGCTGTTTGCTCTCCCTACCTCCTCTGATTCCCCCTCCCTTCCTCACCCCGCTCTTCCCTGATGATAAATACAAAAGAAAAATGTGCTGGTCCCCGGGTCTGAAAAGCCCGAGCTCAGGCAGGCGACTGAGGAATAAAAAGCGGCTCCAATTAGATGCTTTGGTTCTGCAAACTTGATGCCAGGCACTTGAACTGTCACTATGGAGCCTTAATTAGCAGCTGTGGGTGAGAGGTCAGGCACAGCTCAGCAGTCTTGACAAGTCTGCTATCAAGTGCAGGGGAGTGGGGGGGAGCTGCCTGGGTAGCGGAGGAAGAGGAGGAGGGGGGAAGTGCAGGGAAAGAGGAAAGGGGAGGAGGGGGGACAGAGAGAGGAGGGGGGAAAGGAGGAGGAGGGAGGGAGGGAGGAGGACAGGAGAAGAAAATGAGAGGGGGGGACGGGAGAGGAAGAGGGAGCAATTCCTAGCAGGGCTGGCAGGGAATAAAATGGTTGCTCTCAGCTTGGGCTGGCTCTGTGTCGATGGCTGGTGGTGCATGCAGCCTCCGGCAAAGGAGAGCAGGCTCGGTGTGCTCCAGCAGACCGCGTGAGCTGCTGCTGCTGCTGCCGCCGCCGCCGCCGCCGCCGCCTCTGCCGCACATCTGGCTCTCTCAGGCGCAGAGAGGAGCCGCCAGCCTCTAGAAGTTGGTCCCTGACATCAGGACAGCTGCCAGGGAGGGAGGGAGGGCAGGAGAAGGGGAGCGCTGAAGGATTTCCTGGCTCAGGGAGCCCCTAGGACTGGCAGGGACAGGTTGCGCTGGTCATGCCGGGAACGGCCTCCTAACCCTTACTGTCCCCCTGCGGCCGCGGGCTGGGGCATAATGTTGGAGATGAAGACCTGGTCATCTTTGCTACAGAGCCTGAGTAAGTGAACGTCTTTACAATCCTGGCTAAAATGATTGGAAATGTCTGCAAATGAACTTTCACCTGGCACTCTCACATCCCTCCCCCCCTCCCCTTCCCGGTGCCCACGTGCTTGGCTGCTTGTCCCTGGATTCACCCTCCCGCTGGGCAGGGCCGTCTTTCTGCTCTGTTTCTCCCCAGACACCCCGATCCCCACACCCACCAGCTCTCCCAGAGCCTGTCTGTCAGCCCGCTCTGGATGCCCAGGCAGGACCAGGCTCCCTCTCACCATAACACAGCCAGCCTGTCTCACACTCATCCCGCTGCTCCAAAAAAGAAGAAATTAGATTTTCGTTTTAAGTGGAAAGGACCCCTTCTCTTTCCTGCCTGGCTTGCCTGAGCCTGTGGTTTGTGGAGGCTTTGCTGATGAGATGCAGTTGGAGTCCCACACTGCTGGCATAGCTGCCAAGCTCCCTTCTTGTCAGTTAAAATAAATAAAAAAAAATTTTGGAAATAAACAAAACAGTTAAAGTTTAACTGCCCCCAAACTCTTTATTTTTCTTTCTTTCTCTCTTTCCTTCTTCCTTCCTTCCTTTCTTCCTTCCTCCTTTCTCCCTTCCTTCTCTCCCTCTTCCTTCCTCCCTTCCTTCTTCTCTCCCTCCCTTCCTTCCTTCTCTTTTCCCTTCCTCCCTTCTCTCCCTTCCTTCCTTTTGCTCTTCCTCCCTCCCTTCTTCTCTACTTTCCCTCCTTTCTTCTTTCTTTCTTCTCTTCCTCTCTTCCTTCCTTCTTCTCTTCCTCTCTCCCTCCCTTTCTTCCTTTTTTTCTCTCTCCTTCCCTGCCTTTCTTCTCCTCTCTCTCCCTCTCTCCTTTCCTTCCTTCCATCTTCACTTCCATGCTTCCTTCCTTCTTCTCTCCCTTCTTTCTTTCTTTTTCTTCCTTCCTTTCTTCTTTCCTTCCTTCCTTCCTTTCCAAGTCAAAAGGATCCAGATCTGAAATTTTTTCCATGTATGGAATACAGATGAATAGGACAACTGGTTGTTAGGGTCTTAGAGAGTTACTTAGGCCATTGAATTATCAAATGACTGGTCCAGGATCACACAGCTAGCATCAGAATTAGCTCTCACTTCCTACTCAGTTCTTTATAATCATAATTCTTTAGGAAACTGGGAAAAATCCAGCTCTGCCGTGAGCCTCAGCCTTTGCAGTTGTGAGCCGTGTCTTCTGGGGTTAGCACAGTAAAGAGAAAAGGTGGAAGGGAGCAGGTGGACGTCTCTGGTGTAGAAAAGGCCTTTCTCTCTTAATGATGAGAGACAAATGTTTTAAATTCTTAGCAACCTCCCTTCTTTCACAAACTGCTTCAGCATCTCCTCTGGTCCTCCCAGCAGCCTTCTTTCTAGGAAAAAGATAAACAATGCCTTCTGATTTAGTATGATTATGTGACTTCCCTTTCCTAGGGTCAGTCAGCAAAAGAAGAGTCTTTGAGCTCATGGAGTATCTTGGTGGAGATAAATGCAACAAATCTGAACCTCTGGAGTCTGTTTCCTTGATAATGCTTTGTGCATGAAAAGCTGGATAGATGTTTAGTGGAGGAAAAGAATGAGTCCACAGGTCTGAATTTGGGACAGATGCTGCTCTTGATTTGTTGTGTGACCTCACTTAAGTCATTTTACCTCTGGATCTTGGTTTCTTCGTGTGTAAAAGAAAGGTGTTGGACTAGGAGATGATTGGTGATCGTTGCAGTTCTGACGTCCCACCTTGGCTAGCCCCTTCCAGCTCTGACATTATGGTCCAAGAAGCCTTCTCTTTCTGTATTCTAAGGTCTTTTCCATCTGTCCTTCTAGATGGCATCAAAAACAATAAACGGAAGGCTGATAGAGATAGGAGGTTATTGGATGGTGGTTAAATGTTACTAACTTCCCCTGAAGAGGTCCTATTGAATCCTCCAATGGAGGACACAGGGAGAAAACAGTAGGTTTGTGAGACTGGCTGCCAGATCTCCCTCCCCCCAAGGCCTGACAAATTCATGAAAGGAAAGCCCCTTGCCAGGTTTGACTTCCTAATCCCTAATAGCCTCCCCTCTGCTCCTATTTCTCACAGCTGGCCTTGAAAGGTTTGAATGCAGAGAAATCTGGTGGCTGGGCAATTTTCTCCTGTTCTGTGTTTGGGGGAGCTGGAAATCATTTTCCATTTGGGGGACAGTGGGTCTGGAAGCAGGAAGACATCAGGATGGCTCTAGCTTGCCTGCTCTTTCCCCAACATCCTCTTCTCTGAGCAGTGATCCAGGGCCTCCCAAGGCCTTTCACCACTCCCCTCCACACCTTCCTGGACCTTCCCTCCCTTTCTAGGTCCCCGATCTCTGCATGGATCTTCTCTGCTTTGAACTGCTGCTTTAATGCTTTGAGACTTCTGAAAAACTAGGGAGGAAAAAAGGCATTTTGTAGAGAGGTCATGAAAAGTTGATGATGACAGTCCAGTGGGTAAAAGGGGCTTTAAACAAATTGAGGTCTCTCAGCTGTCCCTCTCCAGTGTGCTGTTAGTGATGAGGGAGGAGAGGGATACAGAGTAGCTTCAGCAGCTTACAGAAAGAAGCCTCTTTGGTGGGCAAAATGAACCCGAAAACATTTTCTTCCATTTTACCACTGAGCCCTCCCATTTCCATTTCTGTCTGTCCCTCTTACTGAGTCCATTTCTGTCTCAGTCTCTTGTTTATTTCTGTCTCATTCCATCTTTCTCGATCCCCATTTCCATCCTTTTGTCTCTCTCTTTAGTATAGTGCAGAACTTCTTAAACTTTTTCCTCTCATGACCCTTTTTTCAGCCTGAGAAATTTTCATGGACCTCAGATATATGGATAGACTAATCAAACATTTACTGATAACAAATCATAATTTCACAACCCCCACATTCAATTATATGACCCCCATATAAACCCACAGTTTAAGAAGCTTTGGTATAGTGGATAGTCTTAGATTTAGAGTAAGAAGATGTGAGTTCTAATTCAGCTTCATACACTTAATAGTTGGGTGACAGTGGACTAGCAGTCAACCTCCTTCAGCCTCAGTGTTTTTGTGTATAAAACAGAAATGATAATACTGTCTCCCTCACTTGTTATTGTGAAGCTCAAATAATATGTATTAAAGTGCTTTAGAGCACTATGTAAATATGAGCTATTATGTTTTTGTCTGAATCTTTCTAGTTATCTCTGCCTCTTTGTAGCTCCATCTGTGTATCTCCATTGGGAGTTAATGTGATAGAGTAGAGAGCCTGAAAACTGGTGGGTGTTCAAATCCCAGCTTGATTATTATCTCTGTGTGATGCTGGTCAAGTCTCGCATCATTCTGCCCCTCAGTTTCCTCCCTCTGCAATGTGAGGGGTGTACTAGGTTCCATAACACCATGATCTGACTGCCTGTTTCTATTTGCCTCTGTTTTTCATATTCC
>JAJPUD010028597.1:4283-14559 GCA_023553655.1 Myrmecobius fasciatus
ATATATATACACACATATTATTACACACACATGCATTTTGGGAAAGTTTAGTCCAAATGAATGTAGTCTGTAGGAAATGAAGAGAGATCTGCCCTGGGAGCTCTTTTTAAATGGAGCCATTGGGAAGTGTTCTTTGCTCTGCGCTTCAGACCTTCAATCATCTAGGAAGAGGATACTGAGGTACTGATGAGCTCTAAATACAAGATTGATTCAATTTCTCAGGGTGACTAATTTTTTGATAATGATACTTTTTGGAAGTATTATGGAATCCAATGCAAATGAGTGGATCTGGGTGGGAAGAAACACTCCTCCTCCACCCTTTTAGCTGAGAATTTTGCCTCATATACAACAACAATAATAACAAAAAATGAGACTCTTCTCATTTCACATCTTTGATTTCATCCCCTACTATCTCATTTTTAACTTGTGTCTTGATGAAAAGCCAGTCCCTTTCCTTCCCAATGGAAATCCTTCAATGTGTACCCTTAATCCTATCTCTTCCCATTTCCTACCCCCTTCCCAACTCCACCACCTGTCCCCTCATTCTCCTACATACAAATTAGTGAACAGAGCTGAAAAAAGTACTATAACTGCATTGAACTGGGCACACCATACATTCACATTACTGAAGTTTCCTCAAGTATAAAATGGGATAATAATAACAACTACATCTCAGGTTTATTGTGAGAATTAAATGAGATAATATTTATAAATTGCTTAGTACAGTGCTTGGCACATAGCAGATGCTTAATGAATGCTTATTTACTCCCTTTCCCCTTTCTCCTTCCCTTTTTCTCTAATTCTCTCCTTCCTTCCTTCCTTCCTTCCTTTCTTCCTTCTTTCCTTTTCCCCTTCTTTCCTTTCTCCCTTCTTTTCTTTATTCCTTCTTCCTTCCTTAGTTCCTTCCTTCTTGTTTCCTTTGTTCCCTTTTTCCTTCCTTTTTTCTTTACTCCCTTCCTTTCTTCATTCCTTCCTTCTTCCTGTTTTTCTCCTTTTTCTAGGATTAAAGAATATCCCTTGACTTATTACATTTCCTGTAAAGTTCTTCCAGAAAACACAGAATTATAGATTACAGAATCAAAGCTTTAGAGTTTGAAGGCATTTTAGAAGCCATCTAGTACAACTACTTGTTTTTATAGATGAAAAAACTTAAGATTAGTGAGGTAAGAAGACTTGGACAGGGCTAAAAATCAAGTAAATAGCAGAACCAGTATGTGAACATAAGTTCTTTGACACCAGATCCACAGTTCTTTACTCTGCATCATTCTGCCTTATCTCCCTTTCCTTCTTTGTTAAGTGAGTTTGAAAGATAGGTAGTTTTTATAGGATAGACAGGGCCATTCATGGTTAACAATTTTCTAGGATTACTTTGCAGTCCTAGCAGTTGGCTACTTTTAGTTGGAAGGTGGGGCTACTTGATCCATTTTATAATTTTAATCTCATGGAAAGATATCAAGGAATTGAGTAGATTAACCTCATTATACCTTTCCTTTTCAAATCAGAGTTAAATGTCATTGAAATTAATTTATTATTTAAAATGATAGGAATAGAATATATAATGCCCTGTACCATAATGTGTGAATTAATTCCTGCTATAAATCTGAAACTAAACTGAAAAACCACTATGAACTATTATAGCTGTCTGATCTCACCATCATGTGAAAAAGTACATATACATAGAAGTCATTATATACTTTATTCCATTCCACTTTATTCCCCTCCATTTCTGTAGCCCACAGCCCTTATTCTTCCTAACTATTAACTAAATAGTTAACACAGCAAACAGCAGAAATGAATGCTAGCTGATTCTATAACCATTGTTTCCCTTAGATATTCCACATCTTCCTTATTTTCAGGTCTGCTGATAATTTTATCTCTAGAACTGTCCCTTAATGATGATACTGCCAAGTCTTTTGTGGAGAGCAGGATTAAAACTTAAGTCTCTTTCCTCTTCTCCAGGCAGCCTAATGACTTCTTAGTAAATGTGTTTTTTTTTCCATCATTTCAAAGGGGCTACAGTGAAAATCCATTTCTAGAGGATTATCAGTTCAGATAGTGATGAGAAAGGTCAAAGAAGAATCCTGCTTTCCTCAGATATAGTCCAGAAAAGATTTAAAAATGGCACCAGATCTAAAAAAGATCAAGGAATCCAAGTAGAGACATCACTAAGTGCCTTTATCTTGCCTAGATTACAAAAATGATAGCCATGGGGGCAGCTAGGTGGCACAGTGGATAGAGCATCAGCCCTGAAGTCAGGAGGACCTGAGTTCAAATCTGCTCTCACTCAACACTTTCTAGCTGTGTGACCCTGTACAAGTCATTTAACCCTGATTGCCTCAGCAAAAAAAAAATGATAGCCTGAGGTCCCAGTTGGAATAAAGATCCTCCTAGGATCTAGGGAACACATTCTGATCAGATCTGCTTTAGGGATACCTGAAGCCTTTTTAGTTCTTACAAGAAATTCTCTAGGGGACTGGTAGCTCCTGAAAAATTCTAGGAGTGTCAGAATCCAGTAGAGATCTTATTGGAGGCTCTCAGAGAATTATTTGACACATTGTATGGATAGGAAATTATGTAGGACAATAGATTGAGTTCTGAATCTGGAGTCAAGAAGACTTGAGTTCATATATGGGCTCCTGAACAAGTCACCTTCTCTCTGTTTGTCTCAGTTTCCTCAACTGTAAAATAACATTAATAATTGCATCTACTTACAACAAGCAGGATTGCTGAGAGGATTAGATGAGATAATATTTGTAAAGCACTTATCACAGTGTCTGGCACATAGTAGATGCTATATAAATACTAGTTAGTTGTTGGGAAGTCATCTGTGCTCTCATACAAATTTCAGGGGGATATAGGAAGTAGTTAGACGTTCACATTGTTCTTATGGAGATGATATGGAATCTGAAACAGGTTGTCTAAATTTAGATACATGAGAAAAGATGGAAGTCAGAATCAGGATTCCGGAAGTTTTTGACAATCAAAGCTAGACAACACCATTCAAGATAGATGTAGTCAAGCTTTGATGTAAAGTTTTAACCAGGAACTCAGGTTGCAGATATAAGAATATCAAAGAAGTACTATATGTCAAAAAATATCCAGGAGGCAAACCACATGTAGATAATGCTTCATAACAATTATAAATAGAGCCTAAAAAAAGATAAAAGAATGGTATAATCACAAAGATACCAAAAATGCCTAGAGCATATAAAGTAAATGTTAAAAAGTGAAATCATGAATTGTTTTATTTATTTATTTATTCATTTATTCATTTATTCATTTATTCATTCATTTATTTATTAATTAATTAATTTATTTATTTATTTATTTATTTATTTTCTTTATTTCTTTATTTATTTATTTTTTATTAGGTCTTCTGAAGGGAGAGCCAAGATGGTGAAGTAAAGACTGGGACTCACTGTGCTCTCCCCCAGATAACTCCAAATTCTTTTAAATAATGACTCAAAACAAATTTTAGAACATCAGAACACCACAAAAAGACCAAGTGGAACATGTACCAGTTGAAGGAAACTTAGAAAGTCAGCAGGAAACATCTATGGTACTAGGGTAGGAGTCCAGTCTGGGTGCAGGCTGACTTGAACCTATTCCAACCCTGACCCTGGCACTGGCAAAGTGGGACCAAGCCTCTTAATAAGCTGTACTATTAGTGATTTCCAGACCTCTCATACCAGATCACACCAAAGACAACTTGTAAATTAAGCAGGAAAGGTCTGTCAAGAGGGTGAGAGGGCCTTGGGAAATCAGCAAACCAGGAATGGAAATGGGTAGTGCTGGAGACCTCAATTCATAGGAAGTTTCTTTCTTAGCACTGAGAAATGAACCTATTGCTTTAGCACACTTCTCTCAGTTCCTAGACAGAAAAGCATGGTTGTGATCAGGTCCCTAGAAATATCTCTGTAAACAGGTTGGGGCAGTGAACTTTCCACTATAAAAATGGAGCTCCACTTTAACAAAGAATTAAAAGCTGAATAATAGGCTGGGGGAAATGAGCAAACAACAGAAAACAATTCTGAACATAAAGTTATTGTGGTGACAAGGAAGATCAAAACACACAATCAGAAGAAGATAACAAAGTCAAAGCTTCCACATCTAAAGCCTCCAAAAACAAGAATTGATTCCAGACAAGAAAGAGCTCAAAAGAGATTTTGAAAATCAAGTAAAAGAAATAGAAGGCAAGTTGGGAGAGAACTGAGAAGAGTGCAAAAGGAAATACAAAAAGATAATAATAAGAAGACTGCCTTACAAACAAAATTGGCCAAAAGGAGGTGCAAAAACTCATTGAAGAAAACAATTCCTTGGAAACTAGAATTGAGCAAATGGAAGCTAAAGAGTTTATGAAAAATCTAAAAATAATAAAGTAAAACCAAAAGAACAAAAAAATAAAAAACAATGTGAAATATCTCAATGGAAAAACAAGTGGCCTGGAAAATAGAGCCAGGAAAAAATAATTTTTAAATTATTGCTCTACCTGAAAACCATGAGCAAAAAGAGCCTAGACATCCCTTTTTAAAGAAATTATCAACGAAAACTGTCCTGATATTCTAGAACTAAAGGATAAAATAGAAATGGAAAGAATTCATGATAAATTTTCTGTGAGAGATTCCAAAAGGAAAACTCCTGGGAATATTATAGCCAAATTCCAGAACTCTCAGGTTGAGGAGAAAATATTGTAAGCATTCAGAAAGAAAGAATTCAAATACAGCTCTGAAGGAAAGCAATAGAAGTATAACAATTACTTTAGAAGAGATGGTGGCAAATTTTACCCATCTTAAAAACTCTAGAAAATTGGAATGGAGCAAATAGAAGTCACTAATTTCATGATACAGGAGATATTAGAACAACAGAGAAAAGCGCTGGAGACTAAATCTTAAACAATATGTAGATCAAAAAGTGAGTCAAGATAGTATAGTAAAGGCAGTGACTTACCTGAGCTTTGTCCCCAAACTCTCCAAATACCTTAAAAGAATGACTCTAAAGAAAATCTAGAGGAACAGAACTCCCAAAAAGACAGAGTTAAACAATTTTCCAGCCCAGGGCAACTTGGAAGGCCATCAGGAAAGGTCTGTTGCCTCAGGGTGAGAAGGGAGTTTAATCCATTTTAGGCCAAGCTTGTATAGACCTGGCCCCTATAAACCAGTAATAGGTATTAGGAACCAATGAATTTAGTGAACCAGCAGAAGCAATGACTTCCAAAGCTCTCAGATCACAGATGACTTCCAAAGCTTTCAGATCACAGACAGGAAGAGTGTGAAACAACTGGTCAAAAGGAGATTATAGTGGTCTATTTTCTAGGGCTAGGACAGGTCTCTATTGCTTTGTCCATACTTGAATCTGGGTTGTAGTCCTTGACAGGATCCCAGAATGAGAAGGAGCATTAGCACCTCAGAGCTTGTAACCAGAGCTTAAATAAAGCAAGGATCTTCTTCACAGTTCCAGAGCAGAAAAGAGTCTTTGTGGTCACTTACTGGCCAGAACATAGACAGGAGAGTAGTAAATACTTCTTTTTAAATCATATCACTCTGGAAGAATTGAAAACTTATAGATCTTAAAAGTATCTCTGAAAACAGCTGCATAAAATCCATGAAGTTAGGGACAATACATCCTCCATTCAGGAAACAGAGTCCTATTTTAGCATAGATCTAAAAGTCAAGTAATAGGCTAGGAAAATGAGCAAACAACAGCAAAAGATTATGACTATAGGAAGTTACAATGTGACAAGGAAGATCAAACACTTACTCAGAAGATAACAAGAAATCAAAGCTCTTCCAAGAAAAATAAGAATTGGTTTCGGGTCATTGAAGAGTTTGAAAAAGATTTTGAAAATCATTTAAGAGAGGTACAGGAAAAATTGGGAAAAGAAATGAGAGTGATGAAAGAAAATTATGAAAAACAATTAACTGCTTGATAAAAGACACACACACACACAAACACACATACACACACAAACCCATATATACACATGCAAAATGTTGAAAAAATCACACCTTAAAAACACGACTAGGTTAAATGGCAAATGAAGTGCAAAAAGTCAGTGAGAAGAAGACTGTCTTAAAAACCAGAACTGGCCAAATGAAGAGAAAAACACAAAAATACACTGAAAAAAAACCAACTCCTTTAAAAATATAATTGAACAAATGGAAAAGGAGGTACAAAGGCCACAGAAGAAAATCAATCCTTAAAAATTAAAATTGAGGAAATGGAAGCTAAGCTCATGACTTTATGAGAGATCAAGGAACAATAAAACAAAACCAAAAGAATGAAAAAATAGCTGACAATATGAAATATCTTATTGAAAAAAAAAACTGACTTGGAAAATAGAACCAGAAGAAACAATTAAAAATTATTGTATGACCTGAAAGTCACAATTAAAATAGCCTGGACAACATTTTTTTCCCAAGAAATTATGGAGAAAAACTGCCTGTATATTCTAGAACCAGAGAATAAAATAGAAATTTAAAGAAATCACCTATCGAAATATAATCCCCCAAACTCCCAGATATATTATAGTCAGATTCCAGAACTCCCAGGTCAAGGAGAATATTTGTAAGCATTCCAAAAGGAACAATACAAGTATAGTGAAGCTACAGTCAGGATAACACAAGATTCAGCAGTTTCTTCATTAAAGGACTGGCAGACTGGAATATGATATTCTGGAGGACCACAGAGCTAGGATTACACCTACCCAGAAAAAAATAGAAATAAAAAAAATAAACTCAGTATAATACTCCAAGGGAAAAATGAATATTCAGTTAAATAAAGGACTTTCAAAGCATTCTTGATGAAAAGAGGAGAGCTGAATAAAAAATTTGATTTTCAAATGCAAGACTCTAAGAAGAATAAAAAGGTAAGCAGGAAAGTGAAATTATAAGGGACTCAATAAGGTGAAATTGTTTATATTGCTACATGGGAAGATGACTTGTAACTCATAAGAATTTTCTTATTAGGGCGGTTAGAAGAAGTATATATGTAAACATAGGGCACAAGTGTTTTTGAGTGTGAAGAGATGATTAAAAAAATGAAATTAAGAGTTAAGAGGAGAAAGCACTGGAAGAAAGGGAGAGGTAAAGTGATATAAATTATCTGCCATAAAAATGGCAAGAAAAAGCTTTGACAGTGGAGTAAAAGAGGGAAGGGAAAAGGTGGAGGGAATGAACCTTTTTCTCATCAGAATTGGCTCAAATATAAAATAGCATACACACTAAATTTGGAACAAAATTTATCTTACCATATAAAATAATAGGAGGTGAAGGGGATAAGGGAAGTGGTGATAGAAGAGAGGGAAGTTTGGGGGAGGGAGTAATCAGAAGTAAAACACTTTTGAAGAGGGACAGGGTGAAAGGGGAGAAAATTTTTTTTTTCTATTTTTTTTTCTACTGAAGAAGTAGTTAATTGTGAAAAAAGAAATTTGAAGGAAATTTCTCTGATAAAGGCTTCTTTACTCAGACATATAGAAAACTGAGTCAAATCTATAAAAAAATAAGTTATTCCTCAATTGCAAATTATCAAAAGATATGAACAGTTTTCAGATGAAGTAGTCATAGCCATCTATAGCCATATACTCCATTGTTTGGAAAAATAAAAATTAACATAATTATTAAGTACACCCAAATAACCTAGCAATACCACTACTAGGTCTGCATGCTAAAAAGAAATTAAAAAAAGGAAAATGATTTATATGTATCAAAAATATTTATAGTCACTTTTTTCTGAGAGAAAATAATTGGAAATTGTGGGAAGCCCATCAATTATGGAATGGCTGAATAAATTGTTGTATGTGAATATGATGGAATGTTATTATCCTAAAAGAAATGAACAAGATGCACAAGAGTGCCAAATAACTATAATATCCATTTAATAATCTGGTTTTTAACAAGAGAAAAACCAAATCACTAATACAGAAAAATGGAAATGACTGACAAGATAAGAAACATATGAAGAAAATTATTTCATAATATTTTGCTAAATTTAAAGGCCAACAAAGTTAGTAACAAATGAAATAGCCAAATATTTAAAGACAATAAAATAACATCAATCAATAAAATGTCATATTAAGAATTTAATTAATCTCATCTCAGAAAAAGAAAATTAGCAAGAGCTGGACAAACTCCCCAAAGGAAAAAAAATCCCCATCATCAGTTGAATTTACAAGTGAATTCTATCAAATATTTAAGAAATGATTAATTCCAATATTATCTGAATTCTTTGTAGAAATAGAGAAATTAGGAATCCCACAAGTTCCTTATAGGACACAAATGTTATATGTTGAGACTCTATCTAGATTAAAAACAAAGATAGTAATGATTAATATCCCTAAAAAAATGTTATCTTAAGAATAACAAAATGGGGGAGGCAGAGCCAAGATGGTGAACTGCAGAAAGCGTTCTCTGTGAGCTCCTGAGATCTTCCCTCAGACCCAGACAAATTGAGCTTAAAACCATGAGTAAGAAGCAGAAGAGAGCTCTCACCATAGGCAGCTGCTATGGAGAAAAAGTAGAGCAGTCCCCAGATCCTGAGATTCTGAAAACAATCCCAGATGAAGCCACAAAGGCAGACTTAAGCTGGTCTCCCTTTCCGAAGGCTTACCTGGAAGACTGCATAAAGAATCTCAAAAAAGAGCTAGAAGAATGGGGAAATAAATTGAGATCAGTGCAACAGAGATATCAAAAACTGGAAAACAGGACTGGTGAATTGGAAAAAGAAAACAATTCACTGAAAATCAAAATTGGTGAATTGGAAAAAAATCACCAATTATCTGGAAAATAAAAATAGTGAATTGGGAAAAATCACCAATTCACTGGAAAATAAAAATGGCGAATTGGAAAAAAGACAACAATTCGCTGAAAAATAAAATTGACAAAATGGAAAAAGAATGCATTGAACCAGGGAATTCAATTGGCCAGCTACAAAAGGAGCTAAAAAAGATAAATGAAGAAAATAATACTTTAAAAATTAAAATTGAACAAATAGAAGTAAATTACTCAATAAGACTTCAAGAATCAGTCAAACAAAAACAAAAAAAAATGAAAAAAAAGAAGAAAATATGAAATATCTCGTAGGAAAAACAACTGACTTGGAAGACAGATCCAGGAGAGACAATCTAAGGATTATCAGACTACCTGAAAGCCATGATGAAAAAAAGAACCTTAATGCTATCTTCCACGAAATCATGAAAGAGAATTGCTCTGATGTTTTAGAATCAGAAGGCAAAATTGGCATTGAAAGAATTCACCGATCACCTCCTGAAAGAGACCCCAAAATTAAAACCCCAAGGAATATCGTGGCCAAATTTCAGGACTATCACACCAAGGAAAGGATATTACAAGCAGATACAAAGAAACAGTTCAAATACCAAGGAACTGTAATTAGAATTACACAAGATCTGTCAGCTTCCACATTAAAGGATTGAAGGGCCTGGAATCAGATATTCCGAAAAGGCAAAAGAACTTGGATTACAGCCAAGAATAAGTTATCCAGCTAGAATGATCATCATCTTCCAGGGAAGAAGATGGTCATTCAATGATACAGGAGAATTTCTCCTATTTCTAATGAAAAGAACAGATCTGAACAAAAAATTTGACCTGCAAATACAGAACTCAAGAGAAGCATAACAAGGAAAAAGGAAAGAACTCTCTTTTTTTTTAATTAAAGCTTTTTATTTGTATAACATATGTATGGGTAGTTCCGCAACATTGATCTTTACAAAGCTTTCCATTACAAATTTTACCCCCAGTCCCCTCCCCTCCCCTAGATGGCAGGAAGTCTACCACATGTTAATAATGTTGAAATGCTTGAGAAGTTATGCAAGAAAAATCCTATCTATAAGAAAAAAAAAGAATCAGAGAAAAGCGAGAGAATGCAAGCAAATATCAATAGAGATCATGAAAATGTTACGTTGTGGTCCATATTTCATTTCCCTCTCTCTGGGTGTATATGGTTTTCTTCAGTGAACAATTGGAACTGGTTTGAGACAATTCTTTGTTGCAGAGAGCCATGTCCATTAGAATTGATCATCATGTAATACTGTTGTTGCTGTGTATAATGATCTCCTGGTTCTGCTCGTTTCACTCAGCATCAGTTCATGCAAGTCCCTCCAGGCCTCTCTGAAATCATCCTGCTGGTCGTTTCTTACAGAGCAATAATATTCCATAACATTCATATACAATAATTTATTCAGCCACTCTCCAATTGATGGGCATCCCTTCAGTTAAGGAAAGAACTCTTGAGAACTATATCTCTACTATGGGTATCCTTAAAG
>JAJPUD010028598.1:0-14559 GCA_023553655.1 Myrmecobius fasciatus
TTTTTTTTTTTTTTGGAAACTATCCCCTTCATCATTTCTTATGGCACATTCATATTCCATAACTTATTCAGCTGTTTTTCAATTAATGGGTATCCCCTTAGTTTTCAATTCTTTGCCATCACTAAAAGAGTTACTATAAATATTTTTAAATATATAGTTTCTTTTCCTCTTTTTTAATGTGTTGGGAGTATAGACCTAGTAACTTCATCGTTGGGTCAAAGGATATACATAGTTTAATAGCTTGTGGTGAATAGTTCCAAAGCTATATAGCCTTTTAAATGATGAAAGCACTACTATCATTTAATCAGAAATCAATTAGTATGTATTGAGCATCTGTGTTCTAGTTTTATGTTAAGCATTCTAGGGAACAAATAAAATATGGCACACTATCCACGAGGAACTTAGAATCTAATTAAGAAATCCTGACTCACTCATGAAACAATTTATGAGCAAGACAATAAAAAATACAAAGGTGTTTGATACAGAAAGAGAATTTGATAGCATATAATAAATCAGTAATTGTGGGTGAGTGATAATTAAATATTAGATAGAAAACTAGCCTCAGTATCAGAAGATATAGATTAGAGTCCTGCTTCTGACTCATACTACCTCTGTGACCATGGTCAATTCATTTAACCTCAGTGTGATCCAGGAAACTTACAATCTTGGAAAGCTGCTGATTTACATTCATGGAGGCAGTTTTTACAATAGGAATTTCCTCACCCCAATTCCCCATTGTCTCCCTAGTCAGCTCCAAAAAAAATGTATTGTGCAGTACATATAGAAATAGAAATTAGGGGAAAGATAGATCATTGTGATCTGGAGTTATCAGAAAAAAGTATCAAATCATAAAATATTTACTTATTAAGTGTCTACTTAATAATGCACTGCCTTAGGTACTATGGGTAATAAAAATGGTTCACTAAAGAAAGTCCCTTTTTTTTTTAACATATTCAGGTAGAGATTGAGGATGGGTATTTTATAGATTGTGACAGATAGGGAATTATCATAAAATGCCATAGAAACATAGCAAGTGAGAAATGTTATTCAGCTCTGCTTAGTTTGACCTAAGAACCCTTCCACAGAAACCCTTCCATATGCTATATGTCTATAACATAGACACTAACCTTATTTTATTTGTTGTTTTTAATCTATGCTGGGATAAAGCCTCATCTGCAAAATTCATTCATCAAATGTTAAAACTGAAAGGGACCTTAGAGATCATCCAATTTATTGTGAGCTATTGTTATTACCGAATCCAACCCCTTAATTTTATAGAGGAAACCTAAAGAAATGAGGAGAGTTGGCCAAGGTTATAAATATTAGCAACAAGTTAAGATGGAAGAGAAGAGGCAGATAGCATTGCTTATTGGGAATTGGAGAATGAGCTAGCTGAGATGAAAGACTATTCACAAGTATCTTTCCCTGCAAAGAAAGGTCACTATTGAAAACAATGACATCTGATGCATCCTCTGAAATGTGGTACATGCATAGCACTTGATATGGACAATGCCATCTGAAGCACTTCCTGCAGATGATGATAAACCATCGCTAAGTGTCATTTACAGGGCTGGATTTCTTTGTATTTTGCTCAAACTCTGAAGCTGCACAGTTTGACATGCATGCATTCTCTTCTGTTTTAAAAGATGAGTTAAAGTGAATGAGCTTTCTAAACCCTGTGAGGAATTGTGTGTGTTCCTTCTTCAAAGGCGTAGATGGAGACCAGGATTCTATATATTGTGGTTCAGAAACTCTGTGATATGGCAAAGCACAGTTACTACTCAATCAGAAAGGATCTAACATTTTTTTTTAATTTCAAAATAACAGGTTGTTTAAACCATTCTTACTAACATTAAGACCCAATGCATTTGGTGTAGTGTTTAAAGCACTTTATGTGATACCTGAAAAGTGTTTTAGAAAATCCTCAATTCTTCAAACTCTCATCCTGTAGAAGAAAAAATGCTCTTGCTTTACTGCATTTTTTTTTGTTTCTTCATTTATTTAACTCTTTACTTTTGTTTGTTTATCAAGACAAAGTATCTCTAGTTTTCACAGGTTAAGGGTACAGGAGCTATTCATGTTTCAAGTCTTACTCTGAAGTTGTGGTAACCAGATCTGTTTTGAGACTGGGCTGGTTTTCCCATCTTACCTCGAGGTTACTTATTCCTTAAGGGTTCATAACAATGCCAGATTTAGTGTGGACACCTCATCAGCAGCATTTCTATAGCTCAGAACTCCCAAATTTAAGAGATCCACCAGCCTCAGCCTCCTTGGAAGTCACACTATGGATGACCTAGAGGTGGAGGTGAAGAGGAACAAAGGGCATTCCGTGTATAGAGAACAATTTGTACAAAGATGTGGAGACAGGAGATGAAATGCCATCCATGAGGAACAGAAAGTAGACCTGTTAATCTAGATCAGTGTACAAAGGGGAGTAAAGTAAAATTAATCTAGAAAAGTAGGTTGTAGTTAGTTTAAATGACGGATGAAGGAATTTATATTTTATTCTATACATAAAAGGGGGCTTGTAAAACAGGGGAAGATCAGTTTAGGAAGATCAGTTTGATACCTGTATATCAGGTTAGGTTGGAAAGGGAGAAACTGGAAGCAAAGAAATCAATTTGGACTTTTTCTCAGTAGTCTAAGTGGAAGAAATGAGACTTGAACCTAAAGTACCAGCCCTGTGAGTGCAGAGAAGGGAACAGAGGCAAGACTCATTGTAGAAATAAAATCAGTAAGCCACTCCCAGTTTCAGCAAGGATTACTACAGAAATAGGGAAGCTTTATGCTTATAGACAGCATTAACTATGCTTTTGGTATGATGAAATTTCATCTTTTGTTCACAGATCTGCAGCTAAATGGTGGGGGAGGGGAATTTTCATCCAGTGCATCCATAAAGAACAGAATAGAAATGTGCAATCTTAGTTGTTGCTGAAAGAATTTAATACAGCTGTTCTGGGGAAGTGAAGGGCAGATGTGCTGTGTGTCTACAGAAGATTTTACTGCTGTTTACATTTTTAAACACAATTTTAATCTGCCTTTTTTGGCAAGCCTATTGGACAGTAGCATGGAGCACTAATGGCTAGTTAAATGACTAGAGTGATTAGAGAAGCTTTTCAGTAAAACTAATTTTACTTTCCAGATTTCTTTCAAAAATTTCCCAGAAATATGTCTCTTTTCCTATCCCTACCCTCAGTCCTTCCATCAAATGACCCCAAGTCATATAGAATCATAGAATTATAGAGCATGAAGGCCTTCAGAGATCATATAATTTAACTCTATCCTTTTATATGTAAAGGGAAGGTCTAAGTAATTTAATTTTTTAATGCCATACAAATAGGATTTGGCAGAGTTGAGGCTAGAACCCAGATCCCCTTAAGCATAGTAAGAAAAGAGATGAGAGGACAATTATTGTTTCTAGGGGTGTTCCAGAATCTTCTCCAAGAGGTTCTTCAAGAATAATGGACTCAGATTTGATTAGTCATTGCAAATGCCAATTTTTAAAAGCCCAGAGGGTGCTGTTAGTCTGGCAAAATTGTTCTGACTCAAGCAAAATTGACTCTTTTTTTTTGAAGAATAGATTTCCCAAGAAAGGGTTGTTTATGAGAATTTCAGAGTATTGAAGATTCATTCTTCAAGATTGTCTTATGGTCCTTTTGTTCCACTTAAATGTGAAAGATTTAGATATTCCATGTAGCTTTATAAAGTTTAAAAAACAGTCTTCTAATTTCATGGTTAGTACTGATAATGTGATTTTTTCTTTCCTTCTATTATTCAACAATTCTGCTAAAGTCTTTCTCTGATGCACTGTTATGGGGGAGCAGTGATGTTAAAAGTTATGCCAGTGATGTGTAAATTACATAGGATAGATCCTATGGTGCTGGAAATTCTTCCAGTAAAAGCCTAGTGATAGGACAAGGTACTTAATTTAACAGCCTCATGAGGTAGGTCGGGCAAGGTATCCACTTTGCAAATTAACAAACTGAGGTTCAGAGCAATTTGCCTAAAGTAACACCACTAGCAAGTGCCATAGCTAAGATCTGAACTAAGTTCTGAGCCTAAACCCAGTTCTTGATCCCCTAAATGATAAAGTTTTCCCCTACATACATGCAGAAAAGGATGAGTATGAGGATTACACAAAGTTCAAAGTAAGGAAATATACATTTAGATGTAAAAATTCCAGTAAAGCATAAAGAAAGCCCAGAATAATTTTCCAAATAAAAAGTAAAGCATTTAGTACTTCAAAGTATGTGCATTCCTTTGGGAAGGGATCATAGACATCCCTGACAGTTGTTGATCTGAAATTTAAAAGCTTTTTCCATTTAAAATGCTTTTTTAGCAATCCATAATGGAGTTGGGGCAGAGAATGATTTTTAAGGTTACCTTATGGACTTTGCTATTTTATATGCATAATTTTGTGAAAAGTGATCCTTTAGGAATTACATTCTTTATGTTGGTTTTCATCCAAAAATAAAGCTTTCCCAGAAGATGGGGGAAAATATAGGCTAGCCTGCTAAACTTCTTTGAATGAAAGGAATGATGGAAAGTGGTCCTCTAGTTCTACTCTGGAAGCCTGAAGTACTCCCTCTTCCCCATTTCTTACTTGGATTTTCAATCTTCCTTTTCCCTGATGCTCCTTATTTTCTTTTCTCTTTTTCACCAAGACCCAAACTAGCAGATGGACAGGAGAATGTAGTCACAGTTATTGGGTTATTGTGTAAGGGGAACTTTTCCAGGTCCTTAATAAACTATGGGTAGTTAGATATAGCAGTGGAGTCAAGAAGACTAAGTTTAAATCCTTCTCCCAGACACTTATGAGGTATATAATCTTGTTCAAGTCACTCAACTTTAGAGCTATTGTAAACAGGGGATAACAATAGTACATACCTCACAGGATTGTTGTAAGGATCAAATGAAATAACATAAAGCACTTGTCAAACCTTAAGTATAAATTGTAAGAAAGAAAACATTCTTTTTTTTAATCTGTGTTAAAGACTGTCTTAAAAAATAGCAAATCCAGCTATCGTGTATGAATAAGAATAATTGATAGGAAAAGAAGAGTGAGCAGAAAAAGCATGAACTTTCCTTATCTTCACTTGACTAAATTACAAGGGATCCTATTTCCTGTGGTCATATTAGACTAAATACATTCACTGCTAATGAATAACTTTTCTACAGAACTTAAATTTTGGTTTTTTTTTTCCTTTTATTGGTAGAAAGCACTTTTTCTTTCCCTTCACTTTGTTAGGTGCAAAAAAAAAGAAAAACAAAAAAAGAAAAACAATTCTATTAATGCAAAAGCAATAAAAAATGGGGGATATTTAGTGCATGAGAATCAGAGTTAAAAGATTCCTTTCCATACTGGATGGTCTAGGATTTGGAATTTTTTAAATCTATTAGAGATGGATTTATAATGAAGTACATCATCATTTTCCTCTACATCTTTAGACTTCACTTTTTAAGAGAATAAGAAACATAATCAGTTAGCCTAGTATATAAATTCCAGGATATAGCCATGTGAATTTTCATTTTGACCTATTCTTACACTATCCTTCTGTGAATGCCCTTTTCATTCTTTTTCACTAAGTCAAATCCAGCACCTCACACAATGTTTGACACAGAGTAGGTATTTAATAAATGTTTATTAACTTCTTTGGACTTGATCAACCAATACTAAAAGATCAGCTTAGGAGCTAGCTATGAAGCCTTCTTTGACTACACAGTATATAAAAATTTTTGCAAACCTTTTTAAAAAAACCTATGTAAATGTCATTATTATATTTTCAATTTTTGGATTTCTATTATATAATATATGTACATATATATTTTTTCTATAATACCTGTATGTAGTCTGTAATATATAATCCTTCAAGTTGTTTATTACCTTGTACCATTTCTAGTTGCTTCATGAACATTACTATTTGTTCATTCAATTCACTTAACAAATGTTTTTACACACCTGCTGATCCATGCTCTAGGCTAGGTGATAGAGATATGAAGAAAGTCCCTTTTTCAATCTACTGAGAGAAAACAACATGTAGACACAATCAAAATGTAGGAAACACTGACTCCTTGACAGGTTGTCCAACTAGAGTGTTAATCTAAACTCTTTATGGTATAGACATTTTTTAATCTTTTATGTTATCTACAAGAGGAATGTGTGTGTGTGTGTGTAATTAACACAATGAAAAGGGGACACGAGTGATTAATAAATACTTGTTGAAAGAATGCATGACCTCTTCTATCTACCTTTTTTTTGCTTAGTGCTTTTCTTTGTTTAAATTCATAGTTTGTTACATAAATAAAAAACTAAAAATCCAGCTCTTCTCCTCCCCCCCTCCCAGCAATATTAATTCATTCATTGTGAAATTTGTTCCTGTTTTGTGTAAGATCAGGTCAAAAAATGTCACTGGATAGATCTTTCACTCTTCTTCCTGGTCCACTTAACATGAAAATGCAAGTGAAGACATAAACATATAGTGATCTCCTGTGGCCATGAAAAGATTAAATAGTCCAGGAAATGCAGAAGTGAGGAGGATGAGCTTTTGCAAAGCTCATTACCTGGTAGCTAATCATGGCTGTAACAAGCCAGGAAAGTGTCAAATCTATTCTACAGATATCACAGCACATTAAACTTAATATCACATCATCCCCTGCTGACTACTTTGATGACACATGTGAATGTAATCAGAGGACCTGGGTACTCTAAAGGGTCTGTGGTACAATGAAAGGAGGAAGAAGGTTTTTTTTTTTTAGAAATCAGGAGATCTAAGATATAGTCCCATATAACTTTTGACAGGTCACTTAACCTCCTTAAATTTCAGTTTCTCTGTGAGTGAAGAGGGGAAAATAAGATTCTCTCCAGTCCTGACTTGTAAGGATGCTATCTGGATAATGAGAAGTGGAGAAGGGAAGAGATGAGAGTCCAACACTCTCAAGACTAATCCATTTCCCTTTTTTAAATTAGACTCCAATATACAAATTTCTGTAAGACCGAGGAGCCACCAGCTTTAAATCTCTTTGATTTAAAGCTGGAAATGACCTTAGACTTTATCTAGTCCAGCCTCTTCATCGTGACCAAAGAAGTCCACCCCAAGTTCTTCCTAAGTCAGATCCAATATTTCACCCAGTCTAGTATTTTTTCTCTGGAGCTACCAACTATTTATCCACCTGTATGACCATGGCCAAGTCACTTTTATCTGGGACCATATGTTCCTTCTCTGTATTAAGAAGACATTGGCCCAGATGATCACTGAAGTCCCTTCTATTTCTAAATATATGACCCTTCATTTCATAGATTTAGAGCCAGAAGAATCACAGAGACCATCTAATTCAACCCTTTCATTTTGTATAGAGGAGACCAAGGCTTCAGGGGCTAAAACAAACATTTAATTTAACATGTATTTTTTCAAAATTTTGAATTCCAAATTTCCTTTCTTCCTCTAGCCCTTCCTGCTCACATTGAGAAAACAAGCAATATGATACCATTTATACATATGAAGTCATATAAAGTATGTTTTCATATTAGAAAACAAGCAGTTATGAAGCATTGTTGTAGATGAGGCACTGTGCTAAGTGCTAGGTAAACAAAGAAAAATGGAAACAACCTCCCCTTCAAAAAGTTGAATGCTTTAAAAATGCAGCAAAAAAGAAGCCTATTTATTAATAGCTATTTACAAGATATATACAGAGCAAATGAAAGGTAACCTTAGCGAAGAAGGCACTAAAAGCTGAATGGGGTTGGAAAAGGCTTCCTGCAGAAGGTGGAAAGATTACATAGATTGACAAAATATGAGAAGAGAGAGAATTTGAACCTGGACCTCTTCCCCACTACTGCTGTATGATAGAGTTCTTTTGGTGAACCTATTGATACTGAGATTGATAAATACTGATTGTTTTGGGCACTTATATAATGGAAGGAAGGGAGGGAGGGAGGAAAGAAGAAGGAATGGAAGGAAAGAGGGAAGGAAAGAAGGAGTGAGGAAGAGAAGGAAAGAAGGCGGAGGGGGAGGGAGAGAGGAAAGGAGGGAAGGAAGATGAGAAGGAAGGAAGGACATCATTAAGTATTTACTATGTGCCAAGCACTGTGCTAAGCAGAGGATCTAAGAGTAAAAATGAGATAGTCCATATCTTTAGGAAGTTTATATTCTAATAGGAAGAGAAAAAAAATATATAGGGCACTGGTGATCATGAAAGAATAATTTGGTCTGGGAAATAAGAGAAAACAGTAGAACACTGTATTTACCTACCTTAGTGTAAGACCTGGTTTTGAATCAGTGTCCTAATTCTTTGGGAAGAAGTGGGTTCCTCTCAGTGGCAGTCTTCAAGCCAAGACTAAATTGATCACTAGATTGAATAAGATGGCCTCTGAGGTCATATTCTAAAGTAGTATTTGGGGGCATTTTTCTTTGTTAATTAGAAGGAATCATTTGTACTCTTTTCAACAATAAATCAGTCACTATTTATTTTCTGTCTACCATGTGTAAGGCACTGTTAGGGGATCCAAAGAAGTATAAAAACCCTGGTGCCTGCCTTCAAGCAGCTTATAGTCTAATGGGAGAGCAAGGAATATACAGACTAAAAGTTCAAGAAGAACCCAAGACAATGATGGATCAATGTCACTAAGTAATATATGATTAAATGCCTAATAAATGTCAGAGATATACTGTGGATGAAAAAAAGAGAGAAATAATTTACTTTGGAATGTTCTTGAAAGGCTTTGTAGAAGAAAGATTCTAACTAGGCCCTCTATGCTTTTTTCTAGAGGTAAATTGGCTATAGGAAGAACACATACTCTTAATGTACTATGAGAGGGAGGAGGATGAAGGGGGATTCTGAATGTATTTAGTGGAGAATACATTTAGTATTTTTTAACATTCAGAATGAGTATTAAAAGAAATATTTTACTCATTCATAATGTTCTTGAGGGTTTGGATTTAGATTTTTTCTCTTCCAAGTTATCTGGGAAATTTTGGCACAAGTTAGATTTTAGATGGTTTTGTTCAGACATTCTTGAGTTATTTGGTAAGAAGAAAAGTCTTTGTTGACTTTTTCTGCTGAGAAACTGTTTTCCCAAACTCCAAACTTCACAAAAGATCCTTATTTCTACAATTCTCTCAACAAAACTCTATCTTTGAGGATGAACCAGGAAATGCCATCAACTGGAAGGGACCAATGTGCAGAAAATGATCAGCAATAAACATGATCCAAGGGCAGTCTTACAAGTAAGTCCATGAATGAAAATGGTTGCTTAAAATACAGCCTCTAACCCTTTCTGGTCTCACATCAGCTGGCCCCAAGACTTCGCTAGAATGTCTGGCCAGGAGCCAGCCAGGAGCGACATCACCAGAATGGAATCTACATTTACAGCACTGAGAATTATATAATTACAAAAAAGGACAAATCATTTACCCTGTATGACACTGTTCTCTAAATGCATTGACTTAAAGGTGTTTTTTTTTAAATTTAACATCTCATTTACATGATTGTATATGTGCATGTACTTTAGTGTTATCTGCCTTAAATTATAAGAATACAATTCCTTGATTACCCTTGTATAAAGTATGTTTTATTTCACATGATTAGGTATCTAATAACTAAGTGGGTTTTGAGGAAGAGAAGGATGAAATTAATGTACCTTTTGTTAATTAAATATCCTTTTCTAATAGTGGCAAAGATCAGAGTCACAGTTCCTTCCTTCAGGGAGCTTACACTTCAACAGGCAAGATAAAACACCTACAAAGATAAATATAATAACAGATACAATATGATTAAGTGAAAATGAAATATCCATTCAAAAAGGAATGATAGAGGATATTATTAAAGCTTACATTTACACCAAGACTTTTGGGACACTCTGTTGTTTTTAACTAAAATGCTCAGTTTGAAATGGAAAACTAATGATATTGTTGACTTCATGCATTATGCAAAATATGAAAACAGACTCATTTTTAAATTTCATTAAGACCAAAGTTATTCAATATGCCTTGAGATTACATGGAAAGTTTAGCACGAAGTTAATACTCAGCAATCTAGTGTCTGGGAGAAAAAAATCTTTCCCATCAAGCAGACTTTCCAGGGAACAAATTAATATTAATCAGAATATGTTTTACTGATGGAGCATTTTACTGCCCATTAATACATCACTATCCCTTCTATCTGAAGATGACATTTCTGACAGTGATTACTGTTTGCATGTGTGTAAATGGAGCTGAACAAACTATTCATGCAGTCAGCATTCTTTCCTTTCTATATACACTAATGCTTGCTACCCAATCTACTCATGGAGTCCTGAATTATCTGGAATTCTTTTATTATTGTTGTTGTTGTTGTTGTTATACTCCTTATTTGACTGGAGTTAAAGCTTTTGCCCCACAATAGTAATCATTCTGCTTTTACGCCAAATACAATTCTATACAAGGATCCTTGGGTTCAAATACTGTCTCTGACACTTACAGCTATGTCACCATAGGAAAGTCAGTTTAATCTCACTTTGCCTCATAGAGAGAAAAAGCCTTTAGCAACTACCTCACAGGATTGCTTGAAGATTCAATTTAGATGATAAATGTAAAGCACATAAATAAAATTTAAATTACCAATTTAATAAGGTTTTATTTATTTATTGTTTATTTATTTATTGTTTTATTATTTCCATTATAATCTGCATTGGATGGAACCCCTGTGGCAAACTTATGGGAGAGTAGGGTAAGAGAAGTTGTCTATCTCATCGGAAAAAACTACAAAATCAGAAATCCATTAGAGAGTATTTGAGTATTATCATCATTAATATTACTATCATCCTTAGGAAGGTAGATGGCATCTTTCCTTGAAAGGCTCAGAGTAATAGCTAGCTTTTTTTTAGATCATCTGCATGACACTCTAGGGCAGTAAAAAATAAGGATGGGATAGGATAGGTAGCTTGTAAATTCTGATTTGCAGCCACATATCTTAGTAATCTAAAGAGTTATTTAGATACCAGGTACCCAAATTTTACAAGTCAAGCATGCCTTCAATAGTGTTAGATACCTGTTTTAGAACTAGAAGATCACAGATTACAGACTTAAATCTAAAAGAAAGAAAATAAGTATTTATTAAATACCTACTATGAACAAGGCACTGGGCAAAGCATTTTACAAATTATTTTATTTAATCAATTTGATTTTCAGAAAATAATTAGCAATAACAATAATCCATTAGCAGGCTTAATAAGTCCATGAATAAAAATAGCTACTTAAAATATAATTTGGCTCTTTTTAGTCTCTAATCTGGTGCTAAGATTTTGCTAAAATGTCTACCTGGGAGGTAGGTATCATTATCTCTATTTTACATTTCAGAAAACTGAGAAAGATAGAAATTAAGTGACTTGCTCACTGTCACACAGCTCGTAGTGAGGCTGATTCTAACTCTCATCTTTCTGATTCCAGACTCCACTGTGTCATGTAGCTGTCTTAAAAATATTCTAGTACACTCCACATGCCATCATTTTGCAAATGAAGAAACTGAGATCCAGAGAAGAGAAATTACTAATTCCATGTCACATGTATAGCTAGTTGAGCTAGGATTTGAATCCTGGTTCTTTGTTACCAAATTCATCAATCCTTTCATAAGATCATGTCATCTCCCTTAAATATCAATTACTAAGCCTTTCATTTCACAACTGAGGAAACCCAGAATGATTTGTCCCATGTCACTCTGTTAGTGAATGGCAGAAACAGGAGTAAAATACAAATCTGGTGACTCCAAGATTAGTATTTTTAACACTATCCAAAATTACCTTTCCTTCTTCATTTCTATTCCAATACCCTTAGGAGGAAACCACTTATCTTGCTGAGCTCATAAAGTCAGCTGGATTAAAGCAGTAGTCCTCAAATTTTTCCACAATTGTAGAACCTTTAAGTTTATTTATTTATATATTTATTTATTTGTTTGTTTGTTTATTTATTTATTTGTTTGTTTATTTATTTATCTATTTATTTATTGGGAGGCAATTGGGGTTAAGTGACTTGCCCAGGGCCACACAGTTAGTAAGTGTTAAGTGTCTAAGGACATTCTTGACTTCAGGGCATCAACTTACTGCCCCAAATGCTTCAGTTTAAAACAACAACAACAACAAAATCTTTGCTAGAATCTTTTTAATAAAATCTACAAAACTTATTCATTTTAATATCTATTAATAAAAACATAGGGATCATTAAAAGGGAAGAACTAGGGGTATTTCAAGATTCCTTGAAACAGTTTGAGAAATACTGGTTTCATGAATACTTCCCAGGAGTCTCTGTGGTAAATATATGTAAAAGATAATTCCAAAGAACAGTCTTGTTATTGGACTTCAACCAGAGAGAGACTTCTGAACCTCAGCTGTAGGTGATTTACCTTGCCTCAGTAGACAGCTGTAAGATTAAACCTAGTGTTGGAGAGGCTTCCTGCAAGGAGAACTTACCTGTAAACATTTTTCCTGAGTGAAAGAATCTGGATTTAATAAAGTTGCCAGATTTCTACCAGGAGAAAATGAGAGGTTGCAGGGTCTAAATGATTAAGTGACAAAGTGGAGACGGAAACTGGGAGGAAATGAGGTGAAACACCAGGGAATGATGGATTGGAAATAAGGCCTGAAAGCCAGTGAAGGATAGAAACATTTGAGGAGGAGCTTTAAGAAACTCCTGCTTTAGCTGAAAAGATGGCTTTTTGGCTTGGCTCTTAGATGTTATGGCCTTCAGATATTGCAAATTTCAGTTGGTTTCTAGTCATATTGATCCAGATTGGTTGCATATCAATAGCAGCAAAGGAAAAGCAACAGAAACTAAAAAAAAAAAAAAAGGAGCTAACTAATCTTTTAATTCTTCCCTTTATTATAACAGAGCAATTAGGTGCTGATTTCATTTTTGTGGTCAGTGATAACTATGTACCTTCCCAAGCGTGTTCACAGTTTTTAATCTATGCGACTAAAGCAATATTTCATGTTTTATTCTAATAATTGTTTCAGGCAGGGCATTAAACTTCAGGTGCAGAGAAGAACAGAAAGTAGGTCATAATAACACAAGATTGTCAGTACCAAAACTCAGACATTTTTTTCTCTGTCTCTTCTCTCTGTCTCTCTGCCTCTATTTCTCTTGCTGTCTCTGTCTCTGTCTCTCTCTTCCCCTTTTAGTGTATTCAGAGTAAGCCCCATAAACCTACAACATTTGATTTCAGACCTGAAATTTCTGGATCCCTTGCCACTTACTAAGTGGGATAGTTTCCTAATAGAAGGCTATTTGGGAGATAGTACAAAACTTCTCTGCACCTGAAGTTTAATGCTCTGCCTAAAACAATTATTAGGCACAAAAAACTCCATTTTTATCATAGTTTATAGACTTAGAAATAAAAAGCACCTTAAAGGCCAAGTAGTCAAACCCCTGTCATGTTACAAATGAGAGAACTCTACCAATCATATGTTACATCAGCTAGGAGACACACTGGATAGAGTGCCCAGTCTGAAGTCAGTGATCTTCCTGAGTTCAAACCTGATCTCAGACACTTAAATGTGTGTGACCCTGAGCTAGTCACTTAATCCTGTTTGCCTCATGACTGAAAAACTACTGCACAATACATGCTTATTGGTTAATTAATTAACTGATTCAATAAAAATCAATTAGATGTTTAAAAGATCCTATAAGATAGGTGATATTATTACTTTCATTTTACATATAAGGAAACTGAGGCAGTAAGTGTTTAAGGCTGGATTTGATCTCAGGTCTTCTGATGCTTTATCCACCGTGCTACCTAGCTGCCCCAAATACTTAAATATGCCACTATTAGATGAATGAATAAACCCAAATGCCATAGGATCATAAATTTAGAGCTGGCAGAGACCCTAAAGATCATAGAGTCCCACCCCTTTATTTTACAGATGAGGAAACTGAGGACTAAAGGGGTTGAGTAATTTATCCACAAGTAATAAATTGCAGAGGGAGGATTTGAATTCAGTTCCGTTGATCCCCAACATGCCTTCTGTAACACTATATGCACAGTCCTTTCAGCCAAAGTGAAAAGTTTACAACATGATATTTGAAATAGGACAGTGCAGCATTCAGATGATGGCCTTGTAGCATAGGAACAGAGAGACTTTTTAATTTCCAAAGAATTATGAATTAAGTGGTATTTGTTGTCCTAGTTTTATTACTTACAATATTACCAAAAATACAAGAACATACACATATGTGTATATATATTTACACATGTTTATATGTTTATATACATATGCATATATATGTACATGTTTATAAATAAAAGGCCTATCCCACCTATTCCAACTTGTTTCTTGTTGATTTCTAAAACATGCTTTCATACTCTGTTTTCACCTTTATATTTTAAAAGTCAATCTGATTACTAGTTTGAAATGACTATTTTTAATTATTGGTCACATGAGGACCAGTTTTAAAAACAGGCAAACTAAATTTTACAAGTCAAACATGGTCCCCAGATGCAAATAAATCAAGAATTATTTAGATGATTGTTTGTCATAATAAAAAATAAAAATGTATTTGGCAATTATAGGGTAGACCTTTTAACTTTGAACTC
>JAJPUD010028599.1:0-14559 GCA_023553655.1 Myrmecobius fasciatus
AGGTCAGGGTTGAGCACTGTATAAACTGGAGCAAAGATAAAAGAGGTCAAAAGTGAATTGCTTATTGCCATTGGTTCTTACAGATCTGACTATACTGAAGACAATTGTCGTTATCATAATTTCATATTTTATTTTTCACTAATTTTTTTTTCTTTCAATTAACAAAACATCATTTTCTCTCTCACTTTCCTTCCTCACATTGGGAAAAACAAAACAAAATAAAATCCTTAATCATCTCCCATTTTAACAGAGATTCTTACAGAGCCTATTAACAAAATGCTTTCTTACAATAAATTTGGAAGTAGTTTAGACTAACTTGGCCTTGACAAATGAGGAAACATTGAACTTTTTCAAGCAGGGAAATGAAAAGGTAAATGTAACATTTTAGAAAAACTGTAGAATAGGCTAGAAAGGAGAAAAGGACTTGGGGCTCAGAGATTAGTTAGGAGACTATTCAAATAATCTACATATGAAGTGATAATGGCCTGAACTTGGTCTATGTAAGTGGGAATACAAACAAAGGGAGATACTGTGTATATGTATAGAGATAGCTAGATATAGAGATACACTCACACAAAGACACAAACACATCCAAAGATGACCCAGATATAATCTTAGAAGAAGAGAATTAATTTCACAGCCACTATGGACACAGCCACAAATAAAGATATGAGGTTGCTGGTAAGGTCTATGAAAATTCCTGAAAGAAATGAAATAAGATATTAAAAAGAATATTTTAAATTGGATGAGAATTCTAGAGGAAAGCATTGTTAGAAGAACAAATAGTTTAGGGTAGAAGATATGAAATCTTAGCTGATTAATGAATCTATAAAAATTAAAATGGACCAAACAGAAATCAGAGATCCAATGAGACAAGATACATTAAAACAAAATTAAAATATTGAAAAAAATAAGAGATGTAAAATACTTCCTATTAAAAACAATTGATTTGAGAAATAGTCTAAAGGGGAGATAATCTGATAATCGTTAGCCAGAAAACCAGGACTAAAAGGGGAAAGAAAGCCTGGATGACATTTACCAAGAAATTACAAGTGAAAATTTTGAGCAAAATGAAAATTAAAAAACAATCCACTCAAATTGCTTTATAGAATAAATTATAAAATGAAAATCCCCAAAAATGTAAAACTCCAAAGCTACCAGATTAAGAAAAAAAATTTGTATCAAAGAAATATTTCAAGTATTAAAGAACCATAGTCAAAATTATGCAAACCTTAGCAGTTCTCAATATAAAATTAAAGAGTTTGAAATATGAAATCTCTGTTTAGAATATAAATTGTGTTACGAGAATTACGATAAACAGAAAAATTGAGTGATAATATTTGAAGAAAAGGGATAGAAAGGGACTATACTAGTGAAGAAAGGGGAAAGCAGGGGTAGACCTTACTATTTCACCATGCAGAAGAAAGAAAAAAAGATTATACAAATATGGAGGACTAGAAATCACATGAACCTTATTTTCATCCAAACTGGACAACTCAAGATTTAACACAGGCCATCGTTAGACACAGAATTCTTTGTAGAAAAACCTCAAACCTAGGAAAGGGAAACAGGTGACAATACTATCAATCATCTATTAATGTGAGGGTCAATATTATCTATTAAATGATAACATTACCTGCATAAATTTATTTATTCAGTATCACACCAATCAGACTACTAAAGGATATATTAGAAAGCTAGAAAAAAATTTAAGAGGGGAATAAAAGTAAAGTCAAAGAAAGTAATGAAAAAAAAAAGTGGGAACTATACACACTAACCAGTATTGGATCTCTTACTATTATAATCTAGTAATCTTCAAAGCTATTTAGTATTGGCTAAAAAATAGAAAAGTTGGGTACAGATTAGATACAAAACATACAGAAACAAACAAATATAAAAGCATAGGGCTCAAAAGATCTCAAACCTTCAACTAGGGAAAGTTTTATTTAACAAAAACTGCTAGAAAAATTAATTGAAATTTAATTTACAACATATACCATAGTATGATCCAAATGGATAGATGACATAGATATAAAAAGTCATATCATAAACAAATTATAGGAGCAAGGAATCAAATATCTTTTATGTTGCAAAAAATAAAATAGACAGTTTGGATTACATAAAATTGAAAATGTTTTTAAACAAACAAAATCAATACAGATAAAATTAGAAGGAAAACAATTAACTGGAGAAAATTTACAGCATGTTTTTCTAATATAAATGTGATTACAAGATATTTAATTAATTGAAGTTTATAAGAAATTACTATTAGCAATAAGCTATTCTCCAATAGATTAAATGTTCAGAGAATGTGTATGAACAGTCAGTTTTCAAGAGAAGGAATCCAAGTTGTCAATAAATATAAAAAATACTCCTAATAACTAATAATTAATGTAAATTAAAACAACTGTGAGATTCTGTCATACCTATCAAATAGGAAGAAAAAGATAAAAAAGGAAAATTACAATTGTTGGAAAGACTGCAGGAAAATATACATATTAATGTATTATTGGTAGTTATAAATTGATTGAGACCTTCCAAAAAACCATTTGAAACTATTCCCCTCAAAGTCCTTAAACTGTGACCTCTTAATCCAGTGATACCACTACTTGGTCAATATCCCAAAAAGATTAAAGGGAAAGGATTAATATTTACAGAAATATTTTATAGATCTTATTATAGTGAAGAATTAGTAACAAAAGAGCTGTTGACCATTTAGGAAATGACTGAACAAATTATTCTGTAAATGTATTGCATTATGAAAAATGATGAAATGGCAGGCGTCAGGGAAAGTTGCATGAATTTGTAGGAACTGATGAAGCCTGAAGTCAGCATAACAAACAAGGAGAACAATTATACAACTTAAAAGACTTAAAAGAACTCTGATAAATGCAATGGTCAACTATAACTTGAAGACTAATGATGCAGCATGCTATCCAACTCTTGCCAGAAGGGTGATGGATTCAGAGGTCAAAATGAGACATTTCGGGATATGAAAAACATGTGAATTTGATTTTGCTTAACTATGTTTATTTGTTACAAGTATCATGTCTTTCTTTTTTTCTTCTTATTTTGGAAATGACTGGGGAGGTGAGCTATTAGTAGCATAAACTCACAATTTAAAAAAAAAGTTTTAAAATACTATGTGGTGAGAAAGTAGAAACTGTAAGTATAGAAGCTTTAGTATACTTCATAGGAATTTAGCATAGAAGGGAGATAAGAGCTTGGAAAGAGGTAGCTCGAAAGAATGACAAAGTCAAAGGAACTTTTTTTTTTTCCCCCAGTATAAAGGTAGCAGAACATATTCTTTTCTTGAGGGGAACGCCTTTGTAAAGACTGATGATTCATAAGAAACCAAAGCATTGATGGCAGTAGCAAGGTCTTGAAGGAAGTGAGGAAAGGAACTAAAGATTCAAGTAAAGGGAGAGACAGCTTTGGTGATGATACTAAGTTTTATTTTTATGAGGCTGACAAAGAAGTTTCTTCACAAGAATCCTATGATGTAGTAGTTCAAGAATTATTAGCTTTATTTTATAAATGGCAAAAAACCCAAATAGGCAAAATGATTTACTAAAGTTTATTCATGTTGTATTGAATATAGCCAAGATTTGAACTGAGATGTTCTGACTTTAAAGCTATATTTCTCTCTACACAAACTTTTTATGAAGGAGACTTCCTCTTCCCCTGAAACTGTAAGATCAGAGGAGATTGGCTAAGATATTGAGAAATTGACCAGGATCTCTTTCAAAATTTCTTCTTTTTCTAAATGCCTTTCTCTCAGACTGCCTCAAACTTTACCAAGAAATGGTAAAGAAATGGCCCTTTGCCATTCATTTTCTTTTGTCCATCTCACAATCAGTCCATTGACATGATTCCTTATTCTGTGCTCCTTTATTCCAGTGTCTGAGTAAGAGGGGTCCTTTCACCTTGCCCACATCTATCTCTACCTATACTCAATTCTGCTCCTTTCTGTTTTCTCCAATACATTATCCTCTATTTTTATTCATTTTTTTCTCTTTATCTTTTTTCTACACACTGGTTTCTTCCCTACTGACCTTAAAACATACTCAATTTCTCCTATCCTTAAAAATATAAAACAAAAACTTCTACAGACACTATCATTCCCTCAAACTATCGTACTATATTTCTCCTTTCTTTCTTAAGCAGCCCTCTTAAAATCTGTCTGGCACTTAAAGTCATTCACAACCTGGCCTTACCTTTTTTTTTTTTTCTTTTTTTTTTTTAAATTAAGCATCATGCAGAATCAGACAAGACTGAAATGACTAAATATCAAAATACTTTACTTCCTCAATGCATTCTGTGATCTAGCCAAATCGGCCATTTTATCATTCTTCATATACAGAACTCCTTTCTCTATGCTGTTTCCCATTGAATGCCCTCCCTCTTGACCTTCATTTATCACAATCACTATTTTCCTTCAAGGATCAGCTGATGTGCCACCTGTAACATAAAGCTTGTCCTGATGCCCCCTGCTACCAATGTCTTCCCTTGCTTTTATCTAATTGGTATATATTTTGTGCATACTTCTCTACATAAACATTATGTTCCCTGATAAATTACAAGCTCCTTGTTGGCTGGGACTCTTTTTACTTTTGTCATTGTATTTCCAGAACCTGGAATGAAATAGGTCTTTAATATAACTTAGTTAATTGATTGAGAGAAGCAAATGAGAGCCCTTGAGGTTACGAACTATTTCATTTTTATCTTTGAATAATCCATACTTTGCACATAGTGGGTACTTATAAATTTTTGTTTAAATTAGATGGCCTCAATTTTCCTAGTAAAGTTTATATAATGGTGAATAAGATCATAAATCTGATAGGTAAGGAAAGAAGGAATAATTTGAGGCTTGATGTGAGATATGGTTTGGAATGGCTGTTGTAGGTATAAAAAGGGTCAATAAAGAAAAAGGAGAAAAGATTATCCTCCTGCTGCATGGATCCATACAATTACCATTTAAAAATTTCCTTAAAATAGCATTTAATTGCTTGAGAGTAGGAATGGAGGATGTAGATGGTTGCAACTATATGAAGGAAGGCTTAGCAGAGTGGAAAGGTCTGAAAGACAAAGGGGCAAACTGATTTAAGTGTGGAGAAGGGATTGCGTTACTAAAGTAGCTGACTTTAAGGCCAAATTTGAGAAAGGCTAGAAAATGGTTATTAGAATATGGGACAATCAAACAACCATATGGATAAGGGAAGGATTGAGAAAGGTGAAAAGACCAGAACAGGGAAGATAATTTCAGAGTAAGATTTTGGAGCAGTTTCATATGATAACTAAGGTGTTAAACTATAATGGGGACAGCTGAAGTAGAGGTCATAGATACTAAGTTCAAGAAATTGAAGACAGGATATTCAATGTCATTAATGAAATTTTTTAAGATTATGGCATGGGAATAGATAGAAACAATTGTAAAGTTGCCAAAATCTGAGACAAAAATTTAAAAAGTATGGTCAAATTCCATGAACTTCAAGAGAGAAGTTATCAAATAGTGATGGCATTGCAAAGTAGCAGAATATATAGTAACAGTACATATGAAGAATGTTCACTTTAACTCTGAGTCCTGTAAGATAAGGGAAGCATGGAAAAGATTACATCATTAGGGCTGCTAAAGATGGAATCTTCAGGCAGTCAGGGTTCAGCTGAAGGAACAATTTATTAGATTCAGATTAAGTGAAATTTAAAAATTGATTCTATTTGCTTACATTTTCATAAGATACTTAAAGACCAACAGCAACCAGGATTGGCCTTTAGCAAAGGTATTTTGTACCTTTTTAACCCTAGTTTGTCATAAATCTTCCCCAACTTCAGATACTCATTGATATCATTCCAAGAAATCCTATTCTCAGAAAATGTTATCAGTCAGGTGGCTAATATCAGATTCTTTATATACAGGGCAAATTTAAATTGAAGTATTGATTCTCCTTGGGTTTTTCCTCTCCTAATTTTTATCTTCAGGTGGGGCTAAGAAGGTCAATGATAGGAGCCAATTGGAACCTGTGATGAAAGAAGCTTCTTAGTACCTTAAAAATTGTTTTAAAAAACTGGTTCTAGATCTAGACATTGATTCTCCCTAAGATTTAAGAAATCTGCTCATCTAACTTCCATACATAGTTTTATTCCTATTCTAATAACTTCTTCCCAATTTATCACCTAATCCATTCCACTTTGGCATTTGGAAACTCTGCTGTGATGAAAGCAAACTTCACTTTATCCTCAAACTTTTCAACCAATAATCTTGAAATCCGGCTCTTCCTTGAGCCAAATCCCTGAAAAACCTCTTCACTATTGGTGTCTCATTTTTTTATTTCCAGAGATTGGCAGATTTAGGAGGATGTATCCCAACACTCCTCATTCACAGCTTTTACTATTATCCTTCAGTGACTTTTCTTTTTCCAAGGTTCCTTCAATCTGTTGGTGCTAATTTGTTCTCATGCTTATTGCTGTCAATATTCCATTCCCCCACCCCACTCTCAGGGATTTCAATATTCTTGTTGCTGATGCCTTTAGTAACTTGATATCCTAATTCTTCTGGGCCCTCATTCTGATGACTTCTTCTTCCATATCACTTCAGCCTTCAAGACAAGAGAAAACAGAAAGGAAAAAAGAAGAAAAAGGGGAAAGGCATATTTTCGTTTTATCCTCACAACCCTGTGAAGCAAATGTTATCTCCATTTTATAGTTGAGGAAACTGAGGCAGAGGTTAAGTGACTTGCTCAGGACAGAAGTAGTACTGAGACAGCATTTGAACTCAGCAATTCCAGTGCTTTAACCTCTGCTTTACCTGGCTGTGTACAAGGATACAATTTAAGATATAAATTAAAATTGCAGCATCTCCAAGATCTAGAATTTTACAGTTCCACTCTAGCCACACCTACTTCCCCTACTTTCCCCAACTTTTCACTTAACCTTTATTTTGATCTTCAGTTTCTGGACCTTTTTCCTGTTCTTGAAATCCATCTTCCCCACAAGAAGGCCTTACTTATTTTCAGGTCAGCTTTAACTTGGTAGGTATTTGTTACTTTTATTAGATTTTTGTTATTTTATTAAAAGCTATTTATTACTCTTTTGTCCCCCTTAACTTGTGTCACTCCCAAACACAAGGGAATGTTCAGACTCCAGTCTGTGAATTTTAACATGATCATAAATTTTTAACTTAAGTGACTTTTACAGTGTCAGGTAGTGTTTAAGAAATGCTTTTTTACCTATTATATATATCTATAGGCTAAATAATATGACACCAAATATAGTTAACTCTATTCCAACTTTAAATTCTGCTTACATCAAAAAGAAAATTGAATTTGCAGATGTTATTTTTACCTATTGTACCTTGTCAAGATTCACCAATCACTCCTATTGCATATATCCTTTCCTCATGCTACTGAAATGATTCCAAGGAGTAAAAATTATTTCATAAAAGCATCACTGTGGTGGCTGCCACTGCACTGACTCCAATATAGATATACATTTTCCTTCACAGACAAACTTGCATAAGTTCCTCCATTCTTATAAAGGCAGGGACAGTGATTACCACAGTATCAAGGTCCTGGGAATCCAAACATTTAATGTTAATCACTGCTTTGTAAACAATCTTTAGATTTCAGTATGTGAACAAAGATTATGTAGGTTCCCCCCCCCCCTTTTCCTTAGACTAGGTTTAACATCTATATACGTCTATATCTACAGATTATAGCAAGATATGTCTACCTTTTTTTTCAACCAGCATTTCTCTCCACTTATCACTGTTCCTCCCCCAAAGAGCGAATTGAGCAAAACCAATTAAGAAATAAAACCCTCATAACAAATATGCATAGTTCAGGCAAACAAATTTCTACATTAGTGATGTATTAGACCAGGAATTCTTAAAATTTGTTGGGACAAGGATGCGTTTGACAATCTGATGGACTGCTTCTCAGAAATTTTTTTTTAAACTGAAGATCTCGTGACACTTGCCTACTTGCTCTGGGTGGAACAATAGCTAACATTTATCTAGTTAAAGCGATTTACAAATATTGATTACACTAGGCGCTCTGTCTTCCTGCCTCCATGCATTTTCTTTATTCCTCGATTCTAGTTCAAGTTCCAAATAAAATTAGATCCTCTGCAAGAAGCCTTTCACCCTTCGATTCTCCCATAATTAAAGAGCTTTCTTAATATATTGCGAGAAATTTATTCGGAATATAGCTCGTTTGAACTTAGTTGTTTGCATATTGAGCTCCTTGGGATAGGGACTGCTTTTGCCTTTCTGTTTTCCTCAAGTGTTTTGTATTCCACTGTATCTGGCATACAGTAAGCACTTAACTAATGCGTATCTAATTAATGTCTAATTAAAGAGTGAACAACGAGATGTGACTCCTCTTCCCCTTTCCCCCTCGCTCCGGACCACAGACCCCTCCCTCCCCCCTCCCCCCGCCCCCCCCATCCATCCACGGACCTAAGAACTAGCGCCTCAGACTCCAAGCACTTCACCTAGGCCCATTTCTATAGCCCCGGGACAAATGCCTTTTATTGACTGCAGGTCTCGGAGCCGCCCCCGAGAGCTGCCCGGCCTCTCCAGGCCTGGGGTGGATCCCTGGGGCTGAGATCTCTGGGTGTGGCTGGCGGGGCAGCAGCAGCCCAGGTGGAGACCAGAAGCAAGGTCAAGACTACTCGTGGGAAGCGGCCGTCAAGGTCAAGGATCAAACCCAGTGGCCGGAGCCTGGGAGCTGTCACTTTCGTCACTTTGGCCCCGAGAAGAGCGAGAACCCACAGAGCTCGAGTCTTGTCAAGTGGGGCGTTTGTGACGGCGAGGAAGCGAAGGGAGGACACGCGGCGCTCGACCCGGCGGTCACAGCAGGCAGGAAACCCAAGCCAGACGGCCACCGAGCGCCTCCCTCCGCCCCGCCGCTTCTGTCCGGAGGGCCGCCACGGCTCTCCCCAACCCTTCGGGATTATCTTCCAGCTGAGGAACGCCTCTCTACAGGCTTCCGGGCCCGGACAACGGTCCAGAGCTCGCGAAAAGCTCTCACGGGGGTGTCTAAGGGTTGAGGATAGCCCTCGAGCCTGGCAGGGGGCAGAGGGTGGAGGGTGAGGGCGGGGGGGGCGGGGCGGTAGCCGTTGGGTGTGTTTGCAACCAATTGGCTTTCCGAGCGCCGCGCGCGCTGCAGTTGGTTCCGGTTCCACTTCTCCCCACCCGGCTCAGCTTCCTCAGGCCCCGCCCCTCAGCCCGTCTCCCTTCTCTTTCCTCCTGCCCCGCCCCTTCTACCCTCCGGGTCAGCCCCTCCCCCCGCCCTCTTCCAGCTCGTTCCATTTAATTGTTGAATTGTCAGCGCCGCCCGCCCGCTCGCGGCCGGTAGGGGGCGGAGTTAGAGCTTTGAACTTTTCCGCTGCGTGTGCCGGAGGGAGGTAAGGAGGGAGTGGGGGAGGGGAGGGCTGGGTGCGAGGAGGCGGCTCGGCTCGGCCGCAGCTTCGAAGCTACATTTCGTTCCCCGGCCCCCCGGCGAAGAGGCCGTCGTCGCATCCGAGCTGACGTGGGGGTTACGTGGAGGCGCCGTAGCAGCCGCCGTCGGCGGGGTTGCTGGGCGGCGGCGGCGGCGCCGCTCCTGAGCGGCGGACTTCGGGTCCCCGTCTCCACCTCCTCCAGTCCGTAATCAGTGACGAGGCCCGCTACGTAAATCCCTTCCCGGCGGGTAAGTAGCGCGTCTGCCCCCCGACCTAGAGAGCCGGGAGCCGCCGACGCTGCAGCGGGAGGAGCAGGAGCCAGAGGAGGAGGAGGAGGAGGAGGAGGAGGACTAGGACTAGGAGGAGGAGCAGAGGACCCTGGGCTGCGTTGCGCTGTCCTGCCGGTGGTGGGGAGCAGGAGGGAAGGAGGAGGGGGGATGGGGACTGGGGACTGGCAGAGCGGAGGCAGCTGCACTCCAGAGACTGTCGCCTTGTGTGCCTCCCTTTCGGGCCGCGCTGGACGAACCCGAGCCTGGCCAGCGAGGGAGGTGGGCGGTCCGGCCCAACTGCGCCTTCTCGTTCTCGCTCCCATTCCCTCCGGGTCACCGAGGGCCGAGGCTCTGGGACCTTCCTCCACCCACCTCCCGCGGGCAGGGACCCAGGCGCCGCCTCGGTTCCCGAGCGCCCCGGAAGACTCTGCCTGACCTGACCCGGCGATCCCGGGTTCAGCCCCTCCCGCACTGACCACTGCTCCGGGAGCGGTGACCCCCGATGCGACGTCGCCACCCCCCCCTTGCCTTCCTCCCCGGCATCTCCCCGGGGGTCTGGTCCGGACTATGCAGCTCCGATGGACATAACCGCTAACCTTCGTCCTTTTGCTCCGTTTTCTTGGGAAGTTGCTGGGGTCCGGCCGCCTTCCCTAAGGGCCAGATTGAAACTTGCATTCAGTGTTACTCTTGGACTTGTCGGAGCGGGGCCTGGAATGCCTCCGGGGTGGCGGTGGGATGCTGAGGGTGAGAGCTGGCAGCCGTCGGGCTGCCCAGGGTCCGGAGGGCCTCCGAGTTACGGTGTCGGAGACATATCTGGGGCCGCCTCCTTTCTGAACTCGAGGATCTTCTCGGAGGAGGCCCTGGCGGTGTAGGGTAACGGACCCGGGCCGGGCTCCGAGACGCCTCATGCCCCTGGGCAGGGTAGCTGCAGAGTGGGCACACCCGCGTCCGTAGTGCGGCCCCTGGATGGTGCTCAGAGGCGTTGCGGCCCACTCCTGGGATTCATTTTAAGGTGCCTAGGCCTGCTTTTTTCTGTGACTAGTTAAAGCTTTAACATTTTTGCTGTAAATGACATTTCCTTCAAATTTAATTTCGTTCCTCTTCAAGAAGATTATGAAGAGACTTAAGTTATAGTGACTTGTGAAGGATGAATAAAACCTACAAAGGTTGATTTTTTTTTTTAATTAGATGGTTAGTTTTTACTGCCCTTGTGGACATTTAGAGGATATTTAGTGATTGATAACTACCAGAGATGTGGACAAGCACTTACTAAAATTTTCTTCAATTTTTGCTTGATCCCTGAATACAACACCTGTTTAGAAATAACTCAGTTTAGCACAATTTAATGTCGGTTATTTAATTGAAAGCTAAGCAAAGGAAAGGGTTGTTCTAAAGTTCAAATAGGTTCCCCAAAAATTGCTAAATGTTTGGTTTTGTGGATCGCTGGAGCAGAGTCAGGATTTCTTAATATTTCCAATCCTCTTAACATGGATACTCTAAAAATTTATTTTCTTAAACCATTTACATTTTTTGGTTGGATTCAGTGGTGGAGTATATGTACTTGATTCCTTTTTTAAAATAATCCAAGATGGAAAATGATCCAGCATGAAAAAAAGTATTAGAATTAAATTTTCTTTGGATGTTTTATTACTAACACTTGGCTTGTTTTATTGAAGCATCTCTCTCACCTTAATCCTTTGATGGGATGGAAATATGATTACCAAAAGAACAAAGAATATTGTGAATTATATTCAGTTGAAATAGATTATTCCAGTTAATGTGGAATTACATTTTTGAAAATAAAATGATAGTAACTTTGCAAACCTTAAAACAGTATGTATATTATCAATGACCTTGATGCACTTGCTAATATATAACTTTAACATATTGTCATTTCTCTCCAATTCCTATTTTTCCTCCCAAACTTATTGAACACATTTGAGGGTTGTCTTAAGTGATAGTTTTGATTCATGTTGGTTAGAACACTTGTTCATTTTTTTTTTCTTTTTTTCATTTTTGATAGAACAATTCTCTTCTGTCATGTGCCTCAATCAAGCATTTAAGATTTGATGCCTGCAGTAACAGGGAGATTGGTTTTCCACCACCATCCATATTACCAGATTTCCCCCCCCCCCATTACATCTTGTAATTAAAAACGCTTGAAAATGCTTGGGGGGGGGGAATGTATTATTGGTACACTTAAAACAAGGCATATTTACCAAAACAGCCTGTTTTGGCTTTGATGGAGTTGTTGTATATTATTATAGAAGAATAAAGGCCATGGTTGCCTATACAGTTAGCTGTAATTTCAAAAAATATTCTCCAGAGTCTAGCTCTCTTGAAACATTATCAACATTGTCAATTTTTGGATATTTATATCTGCACCTATTATATGACTGTAATGTGATTTCCGGTGATATTCTTTTAGCTCTATTTTGTGGTTATTAATGTTACTAAAATTGTACCTGTTTTGTATTCATATATACCCTTGTATAAAAATTTATTGTTTAATTGTGAAATTTTCAGAAGCAATTTTTTTATTTTAAAAATTGAAAAATTTATATCTGGTATTGTTAATGTGGGGCTTATAAATTTTTGATTTGATTATTGAGAGGAACTTTTAGAATTCCTAGCTAGTAGATTATATTAGTTACTTCGGGGAGAGCCTTTACATAAAAAATATAATGAATGAAAACTTAAAATTATGACCTTTTGTGGAACAGTGTTCAAAAGATTTTTTTTCAGGTTTTAAAAACATTCTACAGTACTATTTTATACATGTTCATGTAATTGACTCAGAAAATTTAATGGGGATTGCTGATGTTATGGTTGTGAGACAACTTTAACAAAGAGGAAGGTGAGATTAGACTAGAAAGATTTATCAAGGGAATTTGCCACTGTAAAATGCTGTCTTGGGAGTTAGTGATTTCTTGCTATTTTGATGTCAGACTAGTTGAGAATTAGGAAAGATTTCTTTCATATGTTGATGAAACTTTATACTTGTTTACACAATAGAATTTGGGGGACTAATTCCTGATTATAAAGGCTTTAATGAAGGTTGGTTTTTTGGTAATTTTGTACTGTATATGACCTTTTCATGGTCTCTTACCAGAGATAAAGATAACCAAGTAAATTATATGTTTGAGTGGTTCTTTAAGTGATATTCAATTCTGACATTTGTATATGCTTATTTTTGAAAAATAAACTGATTTTATTAACAGTATTTAATGTGAAAATGTCCAAATCTTTCCATGTGTTTCATACCTTTATATAACACTGGTAATTTATATGCTAACCTTTCCTTGGAAAAACTTCCAAGTGGGAAATTCCACCATTAAATAAGATGGGAAATTTCAAGTTTTGCTTCAGTTGTGGGCATGAATTGTACAAAAAGCCATGTATTCAACACAATTGGGGGGAAAAACCATGCTACACCTATGCTTTATGTGAAATTCTGTACTTGGCTGTAATTAAAACCAACCAAAAGCTTATTGTTTCTACAAAGTGATTTAATATACATCCTGGAATACTCAAGCTGAAGCAACTGGCTGCTCAAATAAATTTTACTGTTAGTAAAAAGGAATCATATGATATATTACACAGAAAATTTCTCAACCCTTATTCTAGTTAACTTCACTGTTTACCAGTACAGTTAAAGTTTTTATTGTAAATAGCAAAGGTTAATCTGAACAGATTAACAGTTATGTATAATTTTTTGGTAAATAAATTTCTTCAAATTTATGAGAGAATACATAAAAGAATTATTAATGAATCCTGTTTTAAAACGAATCATTTAAACAATCAAGCCTTCCCTTTCTCCTTGAAATACATTATTTTCTTAGGCTGGATTGGATGCCTTTGAGTTCCACTTTATTTTAATTATATTTAGATGCTTATAAACAAGAAAATAAGTTGACAGGCAGTCAGGTAGAAATTTTAGAAAAAAAAAAACAACTCCAACTAGGGACTGGATAATCAACTCCAGCCACCAAAAAAAAAATCTGTAAATATTAATGTTGACTAGTTGATAATAAAAGAATTAGTTTGGATCATACTAAATCTGCCCTTAGGCTAATTACTCTATGCTTTTAATTATGATAGGATTCAAAATGTTAACTTTTGATTTATATTCAAATACTTTTATATACACAAAATTGTGGTACTTTAATCAATTTTTTTTGAATAATCATTTATCTTAAACTTGCATCTCCTGTTAATACCCTACTCTTTAACTGCTGTATTTTTCCTTCTATTGAAGAAAAAACTTACTAACTTTTTGACTCTGGGACTATGAAGTGGCCATTCTAAACATCCTGTTCAGTCCTTGTAGACCTGGGACTGTTTGAATGCTTCAGAATTCTTAGAGCTCTATTTAATTCTTTTTTAATCACTCTCTTCTCCCTAGGTCCTTAAAATTATCTTTGTTATGACTCACCTGCCTGGCTCCCATTACTTTCTGGATTCTTCCTGTTTCTTTGATTTGGTCTCTTTTAGATATTAGTTTGTCCTTTGTATCTTATTCTGTTCCACTTGAAGTATTGTCATTTTTTATCTGAAGCTCTTCAGTATGTCAAAGGATTAACAGGAAGTTCAGACTGCCTAAAATGTTTAAGGATCTCAACTCAGGGATATACCTTGTAGTGCCCTAAATTACTTATGCTTATCTTTTGACAGAAGAAAGAGAAAGTAAACTTTTCAACACTTTATTTTTTAAAAGTATAAAGTTGTTATAATTCTCTCCAGTTAAAAGGTTTAGACATACTTTGCCTTTGTATTAGATTAGGTCAGGAATGAGGAAGAAGGATTTAACTAATGAAAGCACTTTATTTCAATATCTGTGAAAGTCATT
>JAJPUD010028600.1:0-14557 GCA_023553655.1 Myrmecobius fasciatus
TTTTTTTTTTAAATCTTATTTTGTTTTCAACATTACTGCTCAATCTTCAAACGCCAGAGGATCCTTTCACTGTGGTCAATGCAACATCTCTGTCACATCCCCCCTTCTCAAAATGCACCTAGAAGTGATTCTGGCCTGCCCCTCTAGACCACAGAGTAATGTGAAAGTAAAGGTATGCATGAATTAGACTAATGAGAAAGAAGTTTGTTTACACCTCTCTTGCCCTGAGATATAAGGGAAGCAGGGATAATCTGCCTCAGGAACTGAGGGTGGTTTTGCTGGTGGTATTGATTCAAAATCCTTGGAAACTTCATTGAGAAAAGTGAGTGTGGCTTAGGAAAGGGTTTTCTGTCCTACAGTGCAAGTGACTTAAATAAAAACCTTGAAAAGATCCTGTTAGCTCCCAAACTCTAAACCATGATGTAAAAGACAGGACAGGAGGTTCTAGACTTAACATTAATTTTCAGAATATGACTGTTTTTAACAGGAGTACTCGTGTTAATGGGATTTTAACACACTCTCCTGTTTTCTGTTTTCCTGCAGCTGTTGAAAAGGAGTATTTCTTCACTCCTGATGTTTTCCTCCAGTGAGGATGGGGTAAGTACAGGTGATTAGCATCCAGGATAAACTGATTTGATCTCTGGAATATATGCAAGCCCTAAGAAGGTCCCCTGCCCCCAAAAGCACATCATCTGGGAGTCTGTTCTCCTTCTGTAGTATTAGCAAAAGCCCTGTCTTCCTAAGGTTATGTGTATGCTAAATAACTTAAAGTTGAATTGGAACATGTACAGATCTGGAGTAAAACAAGCAAAACAAAAGGTCCATGGCTCCCAAGATTATCCTATAGAAATAGATAACAAAGGATTTTAATGGTGCCTTGTACTCTTTGGAAAACAGTATACCCATAAATATAGGGCACCTAGGTGCTGGGTTTGGAGTCGGGAGACTCATCTTTTTGGATTCAAATCCAGCTTCAGACACTTAATAGTTATATGACCATGGATAAATCACATAATCTGTTTGCTTCAGTTTCCTCACCTGTAAAATGAACTGCAGAAGAAAATGGCAAACCACTCTGGTATCTTTGCCAGGAAGACCCCAGATGGTGTCACAAAGACATGATGGCAAAGCTGAACAACAATAATATAATTATAAACCTTGGAACACACATCTAAACTATATATAGCAGTAGATTGAGTGCTAGGCTTGGATTTAGGAACACCTGCTTTAGCTACTTCCTTAGCTATATTATACTTGAGCAAATCACTTAACCTATATCTACCTCACTTATTTCATCGGTAAAATTGAAATAAACATAGCACCTGCTTCACCCAGGGTGGTTCTGAGGATACAAAGTCTTTTACTAACCTTGAAGTGCCGTCTCTATCAATGCTAACAGAACAGCTCAAAATTTCAGTTTCAAAAAACGATTCACAGTGGTGGAGCCATATTTTGGATCACAACTAAGGGGCCCCTGCCTTGGATACAAGGTTGGACCATATGGCTATGAAGATTCCCTTTCAACTCCATGATTTCATAAGATGTTTTATTAGATGGATATTGCAAACTTGTCATTTTCTCTACTCAGAATACTCCAGTGAGTGCAGTGATAACCCTTCTGCCTCAGGAGCATTAGGGGCATGGCAACTCCTCCATCTGGAGAATCTGTATAAAATTTTTTGGCCCTCCTTTTGTACCAGGAAAGATATCTGAATTATTATGGTATTAAAAGATAAAATATATTGATTTTATACAATGTATATTTTATGCATTTCTGAGTTTCTTTTTTTTTTGCTTTTTTTTGCTGAGGCAATTGGGGTTAAGTGACTTGCCCAGGGTCACACAGCTAGGAAGTGTCTGAGATCAGATTTGAACTCAGGTCCTCCTGACTTCAGGGCTGGTACTCTAACCACTGCACCACCTAGCTGCCCCCATTTCTGAGTTTCTTAAACTTTTTCTGTCATTTTCTGGCCTTCATATGTCATCTGTGCCTTTCTCAAAACTCCCCAAAAAATCACCATTTAATTTCTTATAGTGATCCATAATATATCAAAGCCAAGATGTGGAAGAAATAACTATATTTTCAAATGTATCAAAGTCCTCACAATCAGTCAATTAGAAGTTAAGTACTTCTTATAAGTGAGATACTGTACTAATTGTTCTAAGCCAGTAGTGTCAAAATCAAATAGAAATGGGGCAGCTAGGTGATACAGTGGATAGAGCACCAGCCCTGAAGTCAGGAGGACCTGAGTTCAAATCTGGTCTCAGACACATAACACTCCCTAGCTGTGTGACCCTGGGCAAGTCACTTAACTCAATTGCCTCCACAAAAAGCAAAAAAAAATCAAATAGAAATGAGGTCTACTAAACTATACATAATGATTCCTAGAGGCCACATATTGACTTAAAAAACCATACCTATTTACATTTTTTTTTAAATGAACACAACAACACATTAAAATTAAACAGGAAGGAAACACATTTAAATCTGGTTCTGACTGACTTGTGGACTACATTTGGCTCATAGGCCAACACCTTCTCCAGGTATCACTTATAGTTCAAAGACAGTGGCTTCCTTATGAACCATTAACATCCCTAACCTTGTTCTATGAGAGAAACTGTTCTTAGATTTTACAGGTTCATATAGTGACTTGCTGATGGTCTCATTGCTAGTTGTCTAGCCCGATTTGAACTTAGGAAGATGAGAGTTTCTGACACTATCCATATTGCCATCAGGCTGCTCTAGAAAGAGCTAGGAAAGATAAGTATTTGGCTCACAGTCATACAGGTAGTCACAGAAATAGGATTTGAACCCAGGACCTCTAGCTCCAGAATAAGAATTTGTTTCCACTGTGCTATTCTGACTTGTTCTTATGTGTGCATGTGTTATCTTTCCACCAAGACAGTTTAAGCTCTTGGAAGCAGGAACTATTGATTTTGATTTTAAATCCCCACTGCCTAGCATAATACTTGGCACATAGTAAATAGATACTTAATAATTGTTTCTTGATTGAGTAAAAACAACATTCCATAGCACTCCACCTTGCTTCCATCAGGATCCTGAGAGAATTTTTTTTTATTTTATTAAAGCTTTTTATTTGCAAAACATATGTGTGGGTAATTTTTCAACATTAACCCTTACATAGCTTTCTGTTACAAATTCCCCCCCCAGCCCCCAACGTTCCCCTAGATGGCAGGAAGTGCACTACATGTTAATTATGATAAAATACTTGACAAATCAAATATATGTATACATATTTCCACACTTATCTTGTTGTGCAAGAAAAATCGTATCTACAAGAAAAAAAATCAGAGAAAGGAAACACAATGCAAGCAAACATCAATAGAGATCATGAAAATGTCATTTTTTGGTCCATATTCAGATCCCTCTCTCTGGGTGTATATGGCTTTCTTCATTACTGAACAATTAGAACTGGTTTGAAACATTTCATTGTTGAAGAGACCCATGTCCTTCAGAATTGATCATCATATAGTATTGTTGTTGCCGTGTATAATGATCTCCGGGTTCTAATCATTTCACACAGCATCAGTTCACGCAAGTCTCTCCAGGCCTCTCTGAAATCATCCTGCTGGTCGTTTCTCACAGAACAATAATATTCCATAACATTCATATACCATAATTTATTCAGCCACTCTCCAATTGATGGGCATCCCTTCAGTTTCCAATTTCTAGCCACTACAAAAAGGGCTGCCACAAACATTCTTGCACATGTGGGTCCCTTTCCCTCCTCTAAGATCTCTTTGGGATATAGGCCCAATAGAAACATTGCTAGGTCAGAGGGTATGCACAGTTTGATAACTTTTTGAACATAGTTCCAAATTGGGAGAGAATATTTATAAATATCAAATACAGCTCTGGAGGAAGGCAGAACATACGAGGACTTAATGTGCAATCAAAATAATATGTTTTTAGAATGATAGGGCAGTGAGGCCCTGGTCATTCTTTTAATTAGTTGCCAGAATTCTAGAATGCATCAACCAATGGAGAGTCTTCCCATGATGTTCAAAGATAACTCCATTTCAGTATCTCTCTCTGCCTTCAGTTCAGTTGTCTGCCATTTTCTGATGCTTCCCTTTCTCTCTAAAAATTGATGCTTCTAATAGTTTCCCAATATTTCTAGATTTACAGCTTCATTTGACCCACTATCCCCAATTTAGATATGGTCATCCTGTTCTTACCTATTAGTGATATGGATTCATAATACTTTGGGATGAAACAATATTTTATGTTTTAAATTTGCATTTTATCTAATCTGTCAAATATTTTACAGATATGAGTTATTATTTTGAACAAGCTAAAGGACAGGACAGGCAGAGTCATCATCATCCTCATAAACAAGGAGTTGCTGAGCACTCCCTTGGGTTCTTAGTGATGGCTACAATGCTTAGTCTAGAGTTTTGTACACAGAGATTTCTTTCCATCCTAATGCTGGATGCATATATCAAGTATGTGCTTGATAAATGGTGTGTTGGTTGTTAGGTGTGTTGGCTGATTTGGCAGTAGGAACTCAGCAAGCATCAGTTGACTGCATCATGCAGAAAATAAAATGTAGTCTGTTTTGACTATATTATGTAAATATTTTGCTATGCCAGAACATAGAGAATATGAACATTTTCTTTTATTTTTAGAGTTTACATATTTTGTATTTGTTTGTTTTTTTTAATATTTTGAATAGAAGACATTATATAGGAAATTAGAGGTCATTTATAAAGAGGAAAATGAGGAGAGTGATTCATTAACTATTCAGGATCAATTGTCTACAGTTTAAAAAGAAGAACAGGTATTAAAAATGGCAAATTAATTTCTCAAGAATATATCTTCTGTAGGAAAATGTGAGAAACAAGAGCTTCAATGAAGTCTCTTATCCTCTGGATGGAGATAGAACCAGACAGAAACACCATAATTTCCCTGAGAAATCATATAGATGTGGGGATAAAAGCTCTTCTTAGGCTGAGACCTTGAAGATAGGAGAACACACTAGCAGCAATTCTTTACCACCCACTTCATTCTTTCCCAAAGGTGGAACTATCATTCCCCCCAAATATTTTACTATAGATTAAATGCACCTTATGGGATTCTTTCATTTTTATATCTCTAGTGCCCAGAATAGCACCTTGCAAATAGTAGTTGACAAATACATTTTGAATTCATTGAATTGAATTTCTAATTTTCATTAACCCCAGATTTCCTGAAATTTTCTGAAACAGACACAAAGGCAACCACAAACATGCTAGAAGCACAATATATTCTGTTCCAGGATCAGTAACATCCATTTACAATTGGATATTTGTTAGTGACAAAATTTGAAGTTACTAAAAAGGAGAGCCCTCACATTTCCTGAGCTTCCCCATAGTGTACAGCATGCAGTTAAGGTCTTTTTCTGTCTACTTTCAGAGTTGTTGCTAGCATAAAGTCCTGGACAATATAATAATGCCAGTCTCTAGTTATGGAAACTGGAAAATATCCTATAGGTTTTGCCCATAAGGGACCATATCCACCAAAATTGTTTTTTAAAAAATTAGCAGTTCCTGTAACCACTATGACAACACTCCCTTCAGTGTATGTGTTTGTGTTTAGTTAATGCAATGTAGAGTTGTATGCTTTTACTATCTTGTATCTGAGTCACCAACTCAGAGTCTTTGAATTGGCTAAATGTTGGACATGTCAGTGCTCAGCTGTGGTATTAAAAAGTGAAAAGTTGACTCCCTTGGCTTTTAGTGACAAGGCAAAATGGAAGAACAAACCTGCTGGGCCATGTTTACCCAATCTCCACTTCCTACATGTGTAGAAATGTGTTTATCTGAAGAATACCTAGGAGGTTGCCTTCTGTCATGTCATGTGCAACATCAGAAAGGAAATAAGCTATCACCCCAGCAGAAATTATTTTCATTTCACAAAGCATAGATCCCCTTCACCATAAAAGACCCTGCAATTGCCAAGGTTGACATTTCAAAATGAAGCCATATGCCTTCTTGACCAAAAAAAAAAAAAAAAGTTTAAAACTCAGACCCTTTTTTAAATTCATGACTCAAAAGGTAAGAGAAGAATGAATGAGAAAAACATATTCAAAGTGTCACAAATTGACCTGAAGTGTTTCTATTGCAACCAAAGGTAGTTAAAAAATAGATAGATAAAAAATTTATAGATGTAATCTATATATAAAAGAAAATCTGCAGCAAATATTTGACGTATCCATCCTATGAAGTCTAACAGGACTGCAGAGTGGATTGGTCCAACATCCCTCTGTTATGATGACAGCAATAGCTATAATAGTCTAGATTGGAGAGTGTTTTGTGTTTATTCAGAGTGTTTTCACCTATGTACATTATCTCATAATTTCCTCTATTCAGAACTTCTTGAGAGTATTATTGGAAGCAGCTATGGTACAGTAAAAACTGCAGAGGATTTGGAGTTCAAAGAACCAAGTTCAAATCCTAGCTTTGCCCCTTACTATCTGTGTGACCTTGGACAATAATAATTTTGTTGTTCAATTATATGTGGCCCTTTATGACTCTGTGAACCATAGCACGGCAATACTGTCCATAGGGTTTTCTTGGCAAAGATACTGGAGTGATTTGCCATTTCGTTGTCCAATGAAAATAATAATAACTACCACTTACATAGTACTAACTATGTGCCAGGAACTATGCTAAGCATTTTAAAATTATCATCTCGTTTAATGCTTACAACAACACTGAGAAGTAGGTGCTCTTATTATCTCCATTTTACAGATTAGGTAACTGAGGCAGACTAAATTAAGTGAGTTGTTCAGAGTCACATTAAGTATCTGAAGTTAAACTTGTATTTGGGTCCTTCTGACTCTCTAGGCCATGTTATTGTGCACCATAGGGCATCCTACCCGGTCAATTGATTTCTCTAGGCCTAGGGTTCTTCACCACTATCATAAATAAAGGGGTCAGGTTAAATAATCTCTCAGTTCTCTTCAGATTTTAGAACTTTGATCCTCTAATCAATGAACTCAGGCTCTTCTTCAAAAATTGGAGATGTATAAAAGCTAGAATGCCTTCCACAGATGTGCATTCAGACCAATTATTTTTGTGGTTTGCATTTCATTTATGAATGCTCTATTTTCTCCTACTTCCAACTATCAAACTCATGCCTTCTTGGTTTTATTGTTCTTCTTGCCTCAGATATGTTTGTCAACAACTATATGTTTATAAAGCATCTGCCTCTAAGGAATAGTTGACAAGTTTACTTTCAGCCCATTTAATCCTCACAACTACCCTCTGAGGTGATTTCAGGTGTGCCCTATTTTATGAAAACCAATGTGAATATCCAAATAGACAAATAAGTAAAGATTTGACTGTGATTGCCTTTACAGAAGGAATCATCCTAGATTTCCAATTTAATTGTTTATAATTATTTAACTGGTGAGCAGCTTTTCAAAACCACACCTATTTGGTAAAGAAGCTGGTGGCCCAGTGGATAGAACCTGAAATCAGGAAGATCTGAGTTCAAATGTGATCCTGGATAAGATACTTCACTTCTTTTTGCCTCAGTTTCCTCATCTATAAAAATGAAGAATAATAGAACCTTCTCCATTCCAAGGTTGTTTTGAGGAACAAATTAGATGATAATTGTAAAGGACTTAGCATAGTGCCTGGCACATAGCAAGGGCTAGATAAATGATAGCTATTGTTATTATCATCATCATCATCATCATCATCATTACTATTATTATTGTAGCAAAGCCTATCCTTTTAAAGCAAAATTTCATATCCCCATTCATCAGATGGGGAGATTGAATCCTACAGTTGACTGTAACCTAAGGTATCATATAGAACAGCTCCCACATTTTATAGATGCAGAAACTGAGACTTGGTGGAAAGAATTAACATACCCAAAGTCACACAACTAACTAAAAGTGGCAGAACTGGGTCTCAGGGCCCAGTTCTTCAGTGACAAAAATAGCTAACATAAATGCAGAGCTTTAAGGCTTACAAAGTACTTTACATATATCATCTCATTTTACCCGCACAGCAAATCTGTGAGATGGGTACTATTATTGTCTTCATTTTATGGGTGAGGAATATAAGGCTGACAGTTAATTTGTTCATGGTCCCCTGATTAGTTTGGTAAATGCCCATGGGGTTTTCTTAGCAGAGATATTGGAGTGGTTTGCCATTTCCTTCTCCAGTGCCTTAAGACAAAGCTTAAGCTACCTGCCAGAGTCACACAGCTACTCAATGTCTGAGGGTGAATTTGAACTCAGGCTTTCCCGATTCCAGGCCCAGTGCTGTATTTACTGAGCTTTTGAACTATCTCACACACTGACTCAGAAAACTACAAGTTAACATTATCTGTGTTGAATTTTAATTTATTATTTTGTTAAATATTTCCCAGTTGCATTCTTTGCTTTTGGCTGAGGTAATTGGGGTTAAGTGACTTGCCCAGGGTCACACAGCTACGAAATGTTAATTGTCTGGGACCAGATTTGAACCCAGGTCCTCCTGACTTCAGGGTTGGTGCTCTATCCACTACACCACCTACCTGCCCTCCCAGTTGCATTCTAAGCAAGTTCCAGATGCACTCAAGAATGTTGTGGGCCATGCCCATAGGCTGCATTGTTAACACCTCTGCTCTGGGTCTCCTAGCTGCATCAATCCAGCCGCTTTCAAACCCAGTGTTCTTCCCCTACATCATGCTGTTTCCCATGGAGAGGCTAGAACTATTACATGAATTGCCTGCCAAAGTGGTAAATTAAACTAGTGTCCAGTCAGGTAACAGTCAGTGGTCAAATGTTTTTATGTTCTTGTAACTCTACCCTGCTAAACCAAAGCTGACCTCTCCTTCCAGAGTTCACCTGTGGCCAAAAGGAGATGAGGGCATTCCAAGGTCTGTTCCAAAGTGGTACTTAAAAATAGGGCCCCGAAGTTCAAGGGCTCTCCTCTGATCAAGAAAATGACCTTGGAGTGGCTACTCTTGCAGCTGAGAAAGCATAGGAAGGATGGAAGTGAGGGGTGTTTATAACTGAGAGGCCTTCTGAGAATTGGGCCACAACTGGTGGTTCATATGTTACCATCCGGGGCCTTCAATGCTTCCTGAAAGGATGGATGTCTGTTGTGATGCTAGGCAAAGGAGTAAAAGGATCTAGAGGCAATTGGCCTTCCTAGATTCAAATCACACTGCTCCTACTTTCTTTTCTTTTCTTTTCTTTTTGTTTAATAATCATAGTTTTTTTTTGTTTTTCAAAATACATTTAGATAGTTTTCAACATTCACCCTTGCAAAACCTTATGTTCCAAATTTTTCTTCTTTCCTTCCCCTCCCCCCAGCAAATCCAATATATATTACACGTGCAATTCTTCTAAACATATTTCCACAATTTTCATGTTGCACAAGAAAAATCAGATGAAAAGGGGAAAAAATGAGAAAGAAAAAAAAAAAGCAAGCAAACAATATCAACAAAAAAAGGTGAAAATGCTCTGTGTGATTCACATTCAGTTCCTGTAGTCCTTTCTCTGGATACAGATGGCTCTCACCATCACAAATCTATTGGAATTGGCCTGAATCATCTCATTATTGAAAAGAGCTACGTCCATCAGAATTGATCATTGTATAATTTTCTTGTTGCCATGTATAATGATCTCCTGGTTCTGCTCATTTCGCTCAGCATCAGTTCATGCAAGTCTCTCCAGGCCTCTCTGAAATTATCCTGCTGGTCATTTCTTACAGAACAATAATATTCCATGACATTCATATACCATAATTTATTCAGCCACTCTCCAATTGATGGGCATCTATTCAGTTTCCAGTTTCTTGCCACTACAAAAAGGGCTGCCACAACATTTTTGCACATGTGAGTCCCTTTCCTTCCTTTATGATTTCTTTGGGATATAAGCCCAATAGAAATGCTGCTGGGTCAAAGGGTATGCACAGTTTGATAACTTTTTGAGCATAGCTCCAAATTGCTCTCCAGAATGGTTGGATCTGTTCACAGTTCCACCAACAATGTATCAGTGTCCCAGTTTTCCCACATCCCCTCCAACAGCTATCATTATCATTTCCTGTCATTTTAGCCAATCTGATAGGTGTGAAGTTCTGCTACCACTTTCTACTTGTGTGACCTAGGTCAGGGATGGTTCACTTATCTTGATTGATTTCTTTATCTGTAAAGTAGGGATGACCTCTAAGGTCCCCTCTAGCATCTAAGGTTTTTCTAGTCTCTAAGGTCCCCTCCAGTCCTTGATCAGGATATAAACTCCTGGGAGTGATGGTAGCTGCCATAATTAATTATTGAGGACAGTAGTTCCCTACCACCTCCAGAATCAAATTAAAAAAAAAAAAGTCTGGCATTCAAAGCCCTCCATAACCTCCCCCCACCTACACACCCACTGTGCACTCTTCAGTGTATTGACAGTGATCCCCTTGCTTCCTCAATATTCCATTTTTCATCTTTGGGCATCTTCTTTGGCTTTCCTTAGTGCTTAGAACATTGGGCTCCTCATCTCTGCCTCCTGACTCCCCCAGCTTTCTTAAGGTCCCAGCTGAAATCCCACCTTCCACAGGAAGCCTGTCCTAACCCCTCTTAATTATTGTGCCTTCCCTGAAAGGGAATTTTCATTTTATCTCATATGTAACTTGTTTGTACAGAGTTGTTTACTTGTCTCCTGCACTAGAATGTAAGCTCATGGAGAGCAGGGATTGTTTTTTATCTGTCTTTAAATACCCTGTTCTTAGTACACTGCCTGGCACATGGTAGGTGCTTCAGAAATATTTATTAACTGACTGTCTAGGAAAGAATGCTCTATATGACTGTCAAGATTTAGAAAGATACTCCTTTGGAAAGACACTCCTATTGTACCAAAATTAAAATTAAACAAAATTAAGTTCCTGTTCACTAGGTATTATGTGTTTTAAGACATAAATAGCCCAGCTGTGACAAACATAGCAATAAAAATTAATTCATCACTCTTATTAACCACACACTGTGAGGCATTTTACTAATCACTGTGGGGCAAAGATTCTCATTTGAGTTTTAAAAAATATTTTGATGACAGTATTTCAATAGAATTAGTTTCTTTTATAATTCCATGGGATTTTATTTTATACATTTAAAATACATTCTGAATTTTAAAAAAATTTTGAATTTTGCCAGACTGCCAAGGGACCCATGACTCAAAAAAAGCTGAGGACCCCTGTTGGAGGAGGAAAAAAATGCCTTACAAAATTTATATAGGTGGGGAGGCAAGACATATATGAATGAAAAGATGAAACTTTGGAGAAGATAGTCCAGACAGATAAAGGCTATTAGAGGTCAAGGAAGAGACCACATACTCAAAAATGGCTTCAAAAAGGGGGTGAGATAACAGAGAGTATTGCATTAGAAGTAGAGGAGCGTAGAGAGAATATCAGGAAGGAGCTCTCGATAAAGAGCACAAGCAGAGAAGGAGGGATAATGTCTGTTTGGAGGGACAGTTTAGTTCAGGGCCCCCTTCTTTGTTCACTGCCCAGCTTTGTTCTGGGTGTTGTGAGCAGACCAGTCTGGCAGGGGATTCCTATAGAAGCAAGTGACAGATAAAGCCAGAAAGATATGTTGAGGCTGGATTTGCAGAGGGGAGGGAATGATGTATTGCTGTCACCCTTCAGGTGTAGGCCTTCACTACTACTAAATTTTACTAAGTTTATGCAAGAAAGAAGTGTTTTTTTAAGAAGAGAAAATGCAGAAATTAATTTTGCTTGACCATGCATATTTATTAGAAGTACTTTATTTTTAATTTCTTTTTTTAATGGAGTGAGGAAGTTGATTTTTTTCTTAACTTAAAAAAATTTAATCTTAAAAATGAACTTTTAAAAATAACTTTTTAATAATTTTCCTGGACACTTCTGGGGATGGAGCCAAGATGGCGGAGATCAGACAGGAGTCTCTGTAACCTCCTCCAATCTTCCCTCAAACCAACAACATATGAAGCCTCTAGACTGATTTTGAAGCAAAAAAAATCCACAATATCTGGAGGACAACACAATTCTAGAAGAAGATATTCTGGAAGAACTTCAAAACAGGTCTGTTTTAATTGGGCAGGGGGGTGGTCTGCTGAACCCAGACTGCAGCACAGGGAGACCAGGGCAGGGAGCTGGAGCAGGGAGCTGGAACAGGAATGGGAGCGTTGTGCTTTTCACACACCTGGGAGTCTTCTGTGGGCCTCTTGGGCCAATCTGTCCTGATTGTGGGCAGGTGGTTTGGAGGGTCTGCCTTTTGTGGGGAGTAGATTGTGAACCACTGAACCCCTGATGAGCATTGGACCTAGCTGCCATTACACAGCACCCTAAGGTGATCAATCAATCAGCTGAACTGATCAGCACCTGAAATAATTCAATCAGCAGAACTGCCCCAGGGCAAATTAAAGCAGCTGCCCCACCTTTGCCTTGAACAGACCTCATACCTTAAAAAAAAATGAATAAAAAACCAAAAAGAGCTCTCACCATAGACAACTTTTATGGAGAGAGGGAAGAACAGACCTCAAATCCTGAGTCCCCTAAAGGTAAAGCAACTCCAGAAAAAGCCCCAAAGAGGGACATAAACTGGACTCCATGTCACAAGGCTTTCTTTGAAGATTACATAAAGGATCTTAAAAGAGAGTTGGAAGAAACATGGAGAAACAAAATGAGATCACTGCAAAATAAAATGGAAAAAGACTACAAGGAACAAATTAGCCAATTACAAAAGGAGCTAAAAACAGTAACCGAAGAAAATAAGACATTAAAAATTAGAATCGAACAATTGGAAATGAATGACTCATCAAGACTTCAAGAATGTCAAACAAAAACAAAAAAAAAATGAAAAGATAGAGAAAAACATGAAATATCTCCTAGGAAAAACAACTGACTTGGAAAATAGATTTAGGAGAGACAATCTAAGGATTATAGGGCTTCCTGAAAGCCATGATGAAAAAAAGAACCTAGACACTATCTTCCAGAAAATCATAAAAGAAAACTGCCCTGATATTTTAGACCCAGAAGGCAAAATACTTATTGAAACAATCCACCAATCACCTCCTGAAAGAAACCCAAAAATTAAGTCCCCCAGAAATATTGTGGCTAAATTCCAGAACTATCATATGACACAAGGAAAAGATATTATGAGAAGCCAGAAAGAAACAATTTAAATATCGAGGAGCCACAATTAGGATCACACAGGACCTAGCAGCTTCTACTTTGAAGGATCGAAGGGCCTGGAATCAGATATTCCGAAGGGCAAAGGAACTTGGATTACAGCCAAGAATAAGTTACCCAGCTAGAATGAGCATTATCTTCCAGGGGAAAAGATGGTCATTCAATGATATAGGAGAATTTCACCTATTTCTACTGAAAAGACCAGAACTAAACAAAAAATTTGATCTACAAACACAGAACACAAGAGAAACGTAAAAAGGTAACAAGGAAAAAAAAACTCTTGAGAACTATATTTATGTTATAGATACTTATAGAATGAGGGTTGATTTTATGAATTTATTATTACATTATGATTAATATGATATAATTATTGTGATTTTATGATTATGATATAATTATTGTGATTTTATGATTATTATGATATGATAAACTGAAAAAGAAATTAGAGGTAGAAAAGGGATGACACTGAAAGACGAGGAAAAGGAGGTAAAATAAGGGAAATTACATCACATGTAGAGGCAAAGAAAACCTATAATGATTGAGGGGAAAAAAAGGGAGGGGAATGAGAATTGGGTTAATCTCCATCTCATCAGATTTGGCTCTGAGGGAATAATAGACATATTGGGTATCAAAAAGAAACTTATCCTATCTTATAAGGAAACAGGAGGGAAAGGGGGGAAAAAACGGGTGGGGCGCTAAAGGGGAAGAATTGTTAGAAGGAAGTGGTTTTCAAAAGCAAAATAGTAGGGAGGAGGGAAAGGGGATAAGAAAGAGAAAAGAATAAGCTAGGGTAAATAAGATGGCAGGAAATACAGAATTAGTTATTTTAACTGTGAATGTGAATGGAATGAACTCTCCCATGAAGCAGAAGCAGATAGTAGACTGGATTAAAAACCAGAATCCAACAATATGTTGTATAAAAGAAACACATCTAAAACATAGAGATACATACAGGGTGAAGGTAAAAGGGTGGAGCAGAATCTATTATGCTTCAGGTGAACAAAAAAAAGCAGGGGTAGCAATCCTGATCCCAGATCAAGTAATAGCAAAGATGCACCAAATTAAAAGAGACGAAGAAGGAAATTATATCTTCCTAAAGGGTACCATAGACAATGAAGCAATATCAATACTAAACATATATGCACCAAGTGGTATAGCATGGAAATTCCTAGAGGAAAAGTTCAGAGAGATGCAAGAAGAAATAGACAGCAAAACTATAATAGTGGGAGATCTCAACCTCCATAAATCAAACCACAAAATAAATAAGAAAGAAGTTAAGGAGGTAAACAAAATGTTAGAAAAGTTAGGTATGATAGATCTTTGGAGGAAATTAAATGGAGACAGAAAGGAGTTTACTTTTTTCTCAGCAGTCCATGGAACTTATACAAAAATTGACCATGTG
>JAJPUD010028601.1:0-11519 GCA_023553655.1 Myrmecobius fasciatus
CTTTAATAAAAAATAATTTTAAAAAATGAAAATAAAATGTCCATCATTTCACCAGAGACTTCATTATTAATCTTATACCCTAAGGAAGTCTTCAGTTAAAAGAAAGATCCATGTAAAACAAAATATTCATAGCAGTACTTTTCGTGATAGTTAAGAATTGGAACCAAATTATTGTTCATTATTTGGGGAATCTTAAACAAATTGTGTTTTATGAATAATATAATGGAATATTACTGTACTGTAAGAAATGTTTTAAGACTTTTTCAATGTAGTCAGGAGTTTGATGTTTGTTTTTGTTTTTGTAAAAAAAAATACCATTTGATATATGGGATGACTTTCTGGGAGAAGAAAAGGGAGACATACTTGGGATAGCTATGATAATGTAAAAAACAGAGGACATCAATAAATGGGGAGATATTGGGTGAATTGACTCCAATTTTCCAATGAAGATGTCCTAAAATGAATGGATGGTGAGAGGGGATACAGTGGAAAGCTTGAAGAGAGCTCACAATGCTTGGATGAATCACCATGGTGAGTAGGAGAACAAATAAAGTGGTGTAAAAGGATTGCCTTCCTATAATGAGGGTCCAGTTAAGATTATTTAACATAATGGACCTAATCAATATGGTTTCCTTACTTTATACAGCCCCATTCTTTTAATTTAATATTGTATTTTTCTCCCAATTATATGTAAAACAATTTTTAATAATTGCTTTTAAAGCTTTAACTTCCAAATGCTCTCCTTTTTCCCTCCTTATTCCTACTCTCCTCACTGAGAAGACACATGCAAAATTATGCAAAACATCTCCATAAATTCACATTGTGATAGAAAACATATATCATCTCTCAAAAAAAACCCCAAACCTAAAGATAAATTAAGAAAAAAAATATGCTTTATTCTGTTATAGCTTCATTCTGCACCATGAGAATAGAAGCAAAATAAGTGGATGATGAAAAGAATCCAGGGTTAGGGGTTGACAAGATATGAAATGTGATAAGACTAGGGAGCAAGACAAAAAGTTACCAAACTGTGCATACCCTTTGACCCAGCAGTGTTTCTATTGGGCTTATATCCCAAAGAAATCATAAAGGAAGGAAAGGGCCCCACATGTGCAAGAATGTTTGTGGCAGCCCTTTTTGTAGTGGCTAGAAACTGGAAACTGAAGGGATACCCATCAATTGGAGAGTGGCTGAATAAATTATGGTATATGAATGTTATGGAATATTACTGGTCTATAAGAAACGACCAGCAGGATGACTTCAGAGAGGCCTGGAGAGACTTGCATGAATTGATGCTGAGTGAAATGAGCAGAACCAGATCATTATACACAGCAGCAACAATATTATATGATGATCAATTCTGATGGACATGGCTCTCTTCAACAATGAAATGCTTCAAACCAGTTCCAATTGTTCAGTGAAGAAAGCCATATACACCCAGAGAGAGGGATGTGAAATGTGGACCACAACATGTTTGCTTGCATTGTGTTTCCTTTCTCTGATTTTTCTTTCTTGTAGATACGATTTTTCTTGCACAACAATGATGAGTGTGGAAATATGTATACATATATTCAATTTGTCAAGTATTTTAACAAAATTAACATGTAGTGGACTTCCTGCCATCAGGAGAGGGGTGGGGACTGAGGGGGGGGGATTTGTAACAGAAAGCTTTGTAAGGGTTAGTGTTGAAGAATTACCCATACATATGTTTTGTAAATAAAAAGTTTTAATAAAAAAAAAGACTAGGGAGCAAGAGATTTAATTATAGAAAGTGATATAACATTGAACAAGTTTACCAAGAGATTAAAATGGGAGGGTGGGATAAAGGAAGACCAGTACAAGAATGATGGCCCAGGAAAAAACTGAAGAGTAGAGAAATTGGAGGTAATGGTGAAGATTAAGTACAGGCTTAGGCATTATAAGGCATCAGAAAAGATGAAATTATAAAAGACAATGATCAGATAAAGGAATTTTGGGATTAATACATTTGGAAGCAAAAGACTTGTGACTGATGGCACGATTGAAGGTATAAGAATCTCTTGTATGTAGCTGAGGTACAGTGAAGAAATACATAGAAATTGAGTAAATTGAGGAAGCAAGCAGTTAGAGTGTTTGAGAAAACATGTTTTTGTATATATATATCAGCTAGTATGGAGGCAACAATTTGGACAGACATTCTTCAATTAGTAAATGGTCAAAGGATATGAACAGACAATTTTCAGATGAAGTTAGAACCATTTCTAGTCATATGAAAAAAATGCTTTAATTCACCATTGATTAGACAAATGCAAATTAAGATAACTCTGAGATACTGTTACATACCTCTAAGATGACAGGAAAAAATAATGATAAATGTTGGAGGGAATGGGGGAAGACTGGGACACTAATACATTATTGGTGGAGTTGTGAGTAGATCCAACCATTCTGGAGACCTTATAAAACGATGCTCAAAGGGTTATCAAGCTATATCCAAAAGTATCTCTACTGGATCTATCTCCCAAAGACATAATAAAAAAGGGAAAAGGACCCACATGCACAAAAATGTTTGTGGCAGCCCTTTTTATAGTGGCAAGGAACTGGAAACTGAATGGATGCCCATCAGTTGGAGAATGGCTGAATAAATTATGGTATATGAATGTTATGGAATATTATTGTTCTGTAAGAAACAACCAGCAGGATGATTTCAGAGAGGCCTGGAGAGACTTGCATGAACTGATGGCTGAGCGAAATGAGCAGAACCAAGAAAACATTGTACATAGCAACAAGAAGATTGTGATGACCAACTATGATGGACATGGCTCTTTTCAACAACGATGTGATTCAGACCAGTTCCAGTGGTCTTGGAAAGAGCCATCTGCATCCAGAGGACTGTGTGGAATGAATGTGGATCACAACATAGTTTCACCTTTTTTTTGTTGTTGTTTGCTTGGGTTTTTTCTCATTTTTTTTTCTCTTTTGATTTGATTTTTCTTGTGCAGTATGATAGATGTGGAAATATGTATAGAAGAATTGCACATGTTTAACATATATTGAATTCCTTATTGTCTAGAGGAGGAAGTTGAAGGGAGGGGAGGAGAAAAATTTGTAACAATATTTTACCAGTGTGAATGTTAAAAACTATCTTTGCATGCATTTTGAAAATAAAAAAAGTATTTAAAAAAATAAGAATTTGGGCACAGAGAATGATTGAGCCATGAACTGCCCTCATAGAGGAAAGGAGAATTTTCTGAGAAGTCAGTAGATCTGGATTAGTTGAAATTTAAATGTCACCAACTTCAAAAGATTTGAAGTTGCTGGCTGATAGAGGGAGAGTTTGGAAGTGGCATTGAGTAAAAAGCAGACTCCAACACTCCTGCTACAACCAATAAATCAACAGAAAATGTAAGTGATAAAGTCCAACCAGCACTGGAAAGGGAAACCAGGGAATCAGTTCCAACAAGAAGAAAACAAGTTTCAATGAATACCACAAGATGGAAGAAATATGAAAAGAAAAGCCTTAGATTGAAAGTGAGTTTGTTCCAGTTCCAATTGTTCACTGAAGAAAACCATATACACCCAGAGAGAGGGATATGAAATATGGACCACAACGTAACATTTTCATGATCTCTATTGATGTTTGCTTGCATTGTGTTGCCTTTCTCTGATTTTCTTTTTTTTCTTGTAGATAGGATTTTTCTTGCACAACTTGTCAACTATTATTACATTATTAACATGTAGTGGACTTCCTGCCATCTAGGGGAGGGGAGGGGACTGGGGGTAAAATTTGTAATGGAAAGCTTTGTAAAGATCAATGCTGGGGAACTACCCATACATATGTTATACAAATAAAAAACTTTAATAAAAAATAAAAAGAAATTTAAAAAAAAAAGAAAGTGAGTTTGTTAATTATAGACCTAGCATTCCAAGTAGCACAATGGAAAGAGTGCCTCATTTGAAGTAGAGAGGATAGAATTGAGGTAGATAAGAATGAAGAGATCAAGCAACAGGAAATGGAGAGCAGGGTTTGCACTTCAGCAACCAGTAGTCCAGAATCAGTGGAATGAAGAGAATATAAAAAGATGGGAAGATGCTATCCATTGAATAATGAGTTCAAGCAGAATATTTGTGACTGGAGAGAGTCCATTGAGAGAAATAGGTTCAAGATCCTCCATCAATGTCCAACCTTATGGCAAGTGTAATATTATATCCTGTGAGAGCTCAGGATACCCACCTAACAAGCAAGCAGAAGTTAACAGTATTGTTATTTTTCCTTTGTTTTTGAAGATCAATGGCATCACAGAATGATGTCTTGACTTATATGTGAATTGGATTTAAGTGACACAAAGTTACACAGAATTGTTGGGCTCACTCTCTCTTCCAGAATCGTTGAAGTCCAATGGCAAAACAAAAGTCAACACTAGTGGTAGCCCAGGATGCAGTGACAGACCTTGACATCTTGGATGTCTGACCACACTCTAAATCAACTATAGCACTTGCGTTAGTCACCTCCATGGCCACTGGGACAAATTGTTCTCATCTGCCTATTCTGCCGGGGTAGTCGTGTATGGGTAGACATCCCCCTAACTCACTGATGGGTTGAGCTTCTCAACCTGGTTTAAACCCATCTGCTGAGACAGTTTTACCTGGTTGTGGTCACTGAGCACACTATAGCTTCCTGGAGCCATAGGTAAGAGTTGGGAAACAGGTAGACACCAAAGATGGATGAGCAGCCCTCAAAAGGGATTGTCAAGCCCTTACCACAGAAACCCTTTTGAATTTAATTGAATCATGGGGAGTCCCAATGTGTGATATTAAATCATACTTATGAGAAACCTCAAACAATACCCATGATGTTGTCTATGATACACCATAGTATGGTCTGCTACCCTGGTTATACAGAATGTTGGTCTTGGAAGAGATTTAAGTACTCCAATCTAGCCTGAGGCACAGGAAAGCCATGAGTAGTAATGTCACTGAGAGCAGTGCCATCACTTCCTCCTCAGGGACATATTGAAATTAATAGCAAGGAATTGGAAATTGTGAGGGTGCTCAACAATTGGGGAATGGCTGAAAAAGTTATGGTATATGAATATAATGGGAATATTATTGATCCAAAAGAAATGATGAACAAGCTGATTTCAGAAAAACCTGGAAAGACTTACATGAACTGATGCTGAGTGAAGTTAGCAGAACCAGAAGAACATTATCCACACCTGCTCAAGTGATTTTCTTTAAGCACAAATATATGACAATGTTATTACCCTACTCAATAAATGGCTCCCTATTACCTCTAAGTTCAGATACAAGTTCTTCTATTTGGTTTTTGAAGCCTTTCACTACCTGGCCTTGCCTACTTTTTCAGCTCCACTACACAATACTTCTCTTCCTACATTTTACAATCCAGCCAAATTGACCTTTTATCTATTTCGATATTCTTTCTCCATATCTTTGCAATGGCAACCCTGCATACCTGAAATGGCCTCCCTCTTCACCTCTGCCTCCTTAAATCATTTTCCTCCAAGACAAAGCTGAAACACTCATTTATACAAGGACTACTCCCCCTATTTCCTACAACTGTTATATTCTTCCCTCCCTACTTACCTTGCACTTACTGTGTATTTATTCTTTTATAGACCTTAGACTTGAATAGTTTAAAACTGTACTAAGATTAAGATTCTCTCCCTCTCTCTTACACACTCTCTCTCTTTCTCTCTCTTTCTCTCTCTCTTTCTCTCCCTTTCTCTCTCTCTTTCTCTCTCTTTCTCTCTCTCTCTCTCTCTCTCTCTCTCTCTCTCTGTCTCTCTCTCTCTGTCTCTCTCTTTCTCTTCCTCACCCCACAAGTCTTTTGGAACTGACCTGCAACAACAAGACTATATGATGATCATTTCTGAAGGACATGGCTCTCTTCAACAATGAAATGTTTCAAACCAGGTCCAATTGGTCAGTGAAGAAAGCCATATACACCCAGAGAGAGGGATGTGAAATGTGGACCACAATGTAACATTTTCATGCTCTCTATTGATGTTTGCTTGCATTGTGTTTCCTTTCTCAGATTTTTTTTCTTGTAGATACGGTTTTTCTTGCACAACAAGATAAGTGTGGAAATATGTATACATATATTCTATTTGTCAAGTATTTTAACATAATTAACATGTAGTGGATATCCTGCCATCTAGGGGAATCCTCCTGGGGACTAGGGGAGAAAAACTTGTAATTTGTAAGGGTCATTGTTGAAGAATTATCCATGCATATGTTTTGCAATTTAAAAATTTTAATAAAAAAATTTTTTAAATAAAGTGAGATTGGCTTGGGAAAAAAAAAAAAAACTGACCTGAATCACCTCATTGTTGAAAAGAACCACCTCCATCAGAGCTAATCATCACATAATCTTGTTGTTGCTGTGTACAATGTTCTCTTGGTTCTGCTCACTACTCAGCATCAGTTCATGTAGGTCTCTCCAGCCCTCTCTGACATCATCCTGCTGATCATTTCTTATGGACCAATAATATTCCATTACAGTTACACCAGAATTTATTTTCTGTCCCTTCCCCTCCTTCCCCTTTTCTGTGTGTGTATGTGTGTGTGTGTGTGTGTGTGTGTGTCTCCTCAGAGGTGTGCTTGACCCATCTCAAATTCACCTTAGGCTAATTATTAAATATTTAGTATGAGCATTTACTCCTAAGAAATCAGCATATGCTAAAATCATGACATGATTTATTGTTTTGTTGATAATCTAGATTGTAAAAAATGATGGAGAAAATGCTAATCATGTAAATTAAACATAAGCCTGTTATCATGTATATTTTTTTTAAGACAGTTCAGTACTTACTGACATATCACTATAAATCTCTCTAAAGGGTATTTAAGCATCTTGGGAAACATGGATTGTTTCATTTCTTTTTTTCCCCTCAGTTTTCCTTTTTTTCATTTTCCTTTCTTGTCCCTATTATATACCATAGTGCCTGGAATTTGTCAGACCCTTAATAAATGCTTGCTGATTTATTGATTGATTGATGTGAAACCTCTCGCTTTGGAGTCCCTAGAGATAGCCCCAATCCCAGCTCCTTTTGTTTCAAGACTGATGTGGCCAAATGGAATTCCAGCAGTTTGTTGACTAGGAATTTCCTGGCCTTTGTCCATGGAATGAAGACAATGTAAGTGGATCCTACAGGGTGGGGACTGGATTGCCTTCCCTGTTAGCACTAGTAGGAGACACTGGAGAGTCTGTTCAGTGTCCATTCTTGTGATAGGCAATTCTATTCTAATTCAGTAATGACTATACCAGACTTTTTGTTATCCTCTCTTCTTCCCTGAGCTGGATAATTCTTTAGACTGTTTTCCTGTAATGAAAGAGCTGTACAGACCCTTCCAGCTCATCTAAACATGAGGAAACAAGCCATGGAGAGGAGGTAACACATCTAAGGTCCCTTAGCTAGTTAGTGAAAAGACCAGAATTTGGGATTTCTTTTTTTTTTAGCTTGCAAATTTGCTTTAGTCTTCTTTTTTGTTGTTTATTTCCAACATTCATTTTTGTAAGATTTTGTGTTCATAAATTTTTCTCCTTCTTTCCCTTCTCTCCCCCCTTCCCAAGATAGCAAGCAATTTGATATAGGTTATACGTGTACAATTTGTTAAACATATTTCCACATTAATCATCTTGTAAAAGAAGAATCAGAATAAAAAGAAAAACCACAAAGAAGAAAAGCAAATAAACAACACACGCAGTGAAAATAATAAGCTTCAAATAATTGTACAATCCTTTTAAGCATATTTTCATTTTTGTCATATTATACAAGAAAAATCAGACCAAAAGGAGAAAATCATGAAAAAGAAAAAGCAAACAAATAAACAAAAAAGGTGAAAATACTGTGATGTGATCTACATTCAGTCCCTTAAGTCATCTCTCTGAATGCAGGTGGCTCTCTCCCTCACAAGTCTATTAGAATTGGTCTGAATTACCTCATTATTGAAAAGAGCCACATCCATCGGAGATGGATCATCACATAATCTTGTTGTTACTGTGTACAATGTTCTCTTGTTTTTGCTCACTTTACTCAACATTAGTTCATGTAAGTCTTTCCAGCCCTCTCTGGCATCATCCTGCTGATCATTTCTTATGGAATAATAATATTCCGTTACAGATATACCAGAATTTATTCAGCCATTCTCCAACTGATGGGCATCCACTCAGTTTCCAGTTCCTTACAAAAGGCTACTATAAATGTTTTTGCATATGTGGATCCTTTTCCCTCCTTTATGATTTCTTTAGGATACAGACCCAGTAGAGACAGTGTTGGATCAAAGGGTATGCACAGTTTTTTTTTTTAATATATAAAGCTTTTTATTTACAAAACATATGAGTGAATTTTCAACATTGACCTTTGCAAAAACTTTTTTTTCCCCAAGCTTTTCCCCTTCTTCCCCCCAACCCCCACCCCTAGATGACAGGTAATCTAATACATGCTAAATAGGATAAATTATATGACAAATACAATACATGTATACATATCTATACAGTTATCTTACTGCATAAGAAACATCAGATCTAGAAAGAGAAGAAGAAAAAACAACTTAAGAAGGAAAACAAAATGCATGGAAATATTCACAGAAAGCATCAAAATGCTGTGTTGTGGTTCACAGTTCCCACAGGCCTCTCTCTGGATGTATATGACTATCTTCATCGCTGAACAATAGGAACTGTTTTGAATCACATCATTGTTGAAGAGAACCATGTCCATCAAAATTGATCATCGTATAGTCTTATTGCTGTGTATAATGTTCTCCTGGTTCTGCTGATTTCACTCAGCATCAGTTCATGCAAGTCTCTCCAGGCCTCTCTGAAATCTTCCTGTTGGTCGTTTCTTACAGAACAATAATATTCCATAACATTCATATACCATAATTTATTCAGCCATTCTCCAATTGATGGGCATCCTTTCAATTTCCAGTTTCTAGCCACTACAAAAAGGGCTGCCACAAACATTCTTGCACATGTGGGTCCCTTTCCCTCCTTTAAAATCTCTTTGGGATATAGGCCCAGTTGAAACACTGCTGGGTCAAAGGGTATGCACAGTTTGATAACTTTTTGAGCATAGCTCCAAATTGCTCTCCAGAATGGTTGGATCCGTTCACAGTTCCACCAACAATGTATCAGTGTCCCAGTTTTCCCACATCCCCTCCAACAGTTATCATTATCATTTCCTGTCATTTTAGCCAATCTGACAGGTGTGTGGTGGTATCTCAGAGTTGTCTTAATTTGATATGCACAGTTTCATAACCCATTGGGACTAGTTCCAAATTGTTCTCCAGAATAGTTGAGTCATTTCACAATTTCACCAACAATGCATAAGTCAGACTAGATTTCTAAGACATTCTACAACTGTGCTCTTAACATGAGGTTTGAGATATTTGTGAATGTGGATGTTCCTAGGGCAGAGTGAGCTTGTTTATAATTAGTGACTGGGGAAGGCTTTTCCTTAGAATTAGACTAGCTGTGAGCCAGATAGCAATGTTACAGACTCCCTTTTGAGTCTCTTCTTGTTGCTATGGGTTTAAAGCTCAGGTAGATATTTTCTTCTTCAATTTTCCAAAGACAGACCTAAAAAGCCTCTACCCATAACTAGAAGTGATTGGACCTGATAGAAGAAAGCCGTCACTTATGTTGTATAGAGAGAGCCCTCTCTACCAAAACATTTCTCCCATTGTTATGCCTCTACTGCATCCCAAGATGGCATGCATATCCTAGCAAATGAGAGATACCCTTAGATGTTACTGTACTTCCTTGTAAGAACCAGCAAATCAGAGTGGGTCAAAGCAGTAAAAAACCACACAGAAACTGGAATCAGACTAGAAAGTCCCAGTTCAAAAGAATGACTTGGGTAAATAAAAGGATTGGTAAGTCTGTATCAGCAAGAAAATGGAATGAGAGTTTAAGATGTTATCCTATTGGTGGAACCCCATAATGAGAAATTCTGGGTAAGTGCAAGGTTGCATGAAAAAAAAAACTGGGTGCTTTATGAGGTGGCAATTTACTCATATCATTATTTTCATTCAGACCAACTCTGGTCCAGACCAATATAATGGCTGTCTGTCTTTGGAAACAATACCTTAACTGGGAGGAATAAGGAACAACTAACTCCTGACCAGACATAGGTCCAAATTCCTTACCAAGTTTCTGGTAGAAGTTATAATGATATCTGCAGGCTGACTTTCATTAGGACTCATTTGACCTTTGAAAGCTACTGAAAAGCAGAAGTCTGTTTCATCTTTATGCTCCTTACCCCAGGCTGATGCTTTAAACATGAAACCCATTTCATTGGAGATATTGCAATGGAATGGAATGAAATGAATAAAACTGAAAGGCCTGTGGTTATTTTGACTTCTAATTGAACTAAAGAATGAAAAGTTCTATCTTCTTTGCTAAGATGGTCAGGAAACCCATTCTCTAGGAGGGTATAAATATTCTTGCCAGAAGATACCCTTTTGGCTCCCCCCCCTTTCAGGAGGCTTGCTAGAAATTTGGTACCTATTCAATGCAAAGATTTTGTAGGGTAAATTCTTCTAGAGCAGGCAGGTAAATAAATCCACAAAATGCTATCTAGTCTCTTCTCTGATATCCATTACCCCAACTCAGAAACACACATCTTTTTCTATCCCTGGAATCTAAAGATAGGAATGGCAGTGAAAAGGTTTTATGGATGGATCTGTAGTTGTCACTGTTGCAGAGCCATTTCAATCATATTTGACTCTTTGTGACCCATTTTGGGTTTTCTTAGCAAAAATATTGGATTGTTTTGCCATTTCCTTTTCTAGCTTATTTTATAGATGAGGACATTGCAGTAAAGGGGGTTAACTGACTTGCCTAGGCTGACATAGCTAGTAAATGTCTGAGAACAGACTTGAACCTGTGAAAATTAGTCTGCTTGATTCTGACTCCAATGTTCTATCCACTGAGCTACCTAGCTGTGTGATGTGTCACTCATAGCCCAGTCTATATTTCTCTGCTAAGCATCTTTTTTAAAAATTAATTTTCCCTCACTTAAACTAAGGGAAGCCTGCCTGCCATAGATCTGGGTGACTTGGTATTTGGCACTGAATTCTTTGGCTTTGTTTCTCCTCCTGCTTGCTTTTCCCTGAATTCTGCCAAAGGAAAGCAACTGCATCTCTGGGCATTGCCTTTTCCCCTCAATGGACCAAGAATTATACAAGTGAAATTGAAATTGAGAACCCTGTCAAACAAAGAATGTTTCTAAGAAGATCTCATTTCTCCACCTGTGTGGTGCTTTTTTTGTTGTTTTTTTGTTTCCTTAATTTGAATTCATTTCCAAATGCTGTCTTCCTCTGGTGGAGAAGCCTGCATGGAGACACTACTGCAGCTTGACTTTGACAATTTTCTCATCTGAATTTAACTAATTCTCTGGGCCTCAAACACCTCTGTTTCAATTCCCAACACACACACACACACACACACACACACACACACACACACACACACTCTCTCTCTCTCTCTCTCTCTCTCTCTCTCTCTCTCTCTCTCTCTC
>JAJPUD010028602.1:0-14556 GCA_023553655.1 Myrmecobius fasciatus
CAGTCTCCTCAGCTGGAAAATGGAAATAATTATACCACCTATCTCCCAGAATTGTTGAAAGGATCAAATGCACTATAAAATGCAGTCCGTAAAAGAATTAGAAATTAAGATGCCTATCAATTGGAGAAAAGCTGAACAAGTTGTAGCGTATGACTGTGATAATACTACTGGGGGATATTATGAGGGGGATGCTTTCAAAAAAACCTGGGAAGATTCACATGAACTGATACAGAGTAAAGTCAACAGAACCAGGATAATATCATACATACACAGTTACAGCAGCAATGTAACAATGAGCAACCACATAGCAACAACGTAATGATGATCAACTGTGAAAGACTTTGCTGCTCTGATCAACACCAATTGACAATTTTAAAGGATTGATGATGAAAAATGCTATCTACCTCCAGAGAGAGAAAATTGATTGGAGCATACTTTTGTTATTTTCTTAATGTTTCTTGCTTTTAATTTATTTTTTTGTGTGCGATAAGGCTAATATGGAAATGGGTGGGTTTTTTTTTTTTTGCTATGTATCTATATATTATTGATATATCATTTGCTTCTCAATGGGTAGAAGCCATTTTTTGGAAGTCATTTCCAACTAATAGTATTTTATTTTTCCAATTACATGTAAAGATAGTTTTCAACATTCATTTTTATAAGATTAGAGTTTCAACTTTTTTCTCCCTCTTCTCCCACTGTCTCCAAGACAGCAAACAATATAGGTTATACATGTACAGTCAGATTAAACATATTTCCACATCAATCATGTGAAAGAAAAAGACAAAGGAGAAAAACAAGCAAAAAAGTGAAAATAGTATATTTCAGTCTGTACTCAGACTCCATAGCTCTTTCTCTGGACGTAGATGGCATTTTCCATTGTGAGTCTTTTGGAATTATCTTAGGTCACTGTGTTGCTGAGAAGAGCTAAGTCTGTCAGTTGATCATCACATAATGTTGCTGTTATTGTAATACAACATGGAACTGAAAATTTTAAAGAATGAATGTTTAAAAATGTATATGTAATTGGGAAATGTTTAACAAAGTAAATAAAAATGTTTTTCTATCCATAGAACCAATCTCTTCCCCAGACCATCATTTATGAGTGAGGATTTGTTGTTACCTGAAAGAGTCCTCTGCTTTGATCACACCCCAAAGATTACTATTAAAATTAAAAATTACTATTGCTGTGTTAAGCAAATGAAGGTAACCCAGAAGTTACCCCTCCTATACTTTGTGATTAACAAGAAACAAGCACTAATGGCTTTGTAGGAAATAGGGTATTGAAACCAAAGCAGGAACTACTCATATCTAACTCCCACTAAGGAAGAAAACAAGTATTTATTAAGTATCTACTATATGCCAGATATAGAGGCTTTCAACAATCTCATATGAATGCAATGAAAGCAATTCAGTCCAGAGCCAGAAAGACCCTATTATCCTTCTCAAAGAAAATGGTCTCTAAGACAGGACAAATGAAGCAGAAGGGATCTTGTAAGCTTGATCAAATGAGGATATTTGTAAAGACCTGAACCACAGAGGATTATATTTGTTCTTGAAAGGATCTGTCATTTTGTTGGTTGTATCATCCACCAATCCAAATTGCAACCTCTCCATGCTTCCCAAGTATCTATGGCTGAAAAATTCGCTACCAAGTAGACAATTTTTCTGGGGATGGATGAGCACTGCTCCATTTGGGCAGCATGTACCTGTCAGAGGGTCACACCATCACATGGTTCACCTGCTATGCCCCTGAAGTTGATTAGAACCTGCCAGAGATGATTTTCTGAGCAGACAGGGCCTTTGAGGCCTAGTGCCTGAAAGAAAACATTAGCAAGAAAGTGATGTAAGCAATTCTTAATAAAAGCTGTTATTACATCAGTAGAAGCTAGTGCTTCTGGGAAGACCCACCTGCAAACATCGGCCTACCTAGAAGTGGGCAGATCCACCAACAAGCATTTATTCAAGTGATTACTTACTCTATTCCTGGCCTTGCACAAGAAGCAGGAAATAGAACATCCTAAGCATAGGAAAAAACAAAGCCTGATTTGGCAGGCAATAAAAAATTTAATAAACTAAGTAGTGAATTAATTAACAAAGGATTCAACTATCATATATATATATTCAAAAATTTCACTCAAATTCAAATTTTAGTTATTCATTAAAGCCAGAATCAGCCTCCACTGAACTTGGGCAGGTCCCATCTGCCAGCTTGTAGACAAAGAAGTGAAAACCCATGTGTCCAAAAAAAAAAAAAAAAAAAAGTCAACCCTATTCCCATCCCCAGATGTATAATTGGTGAACAGAAAATACCCGACATCTGCCTAAGAAGAACTTAGGGTTTTTAGTAAGTCTTAGAGACCTCCCAGACTTATTTAAAGAGTAAGGCATTTTCCATTTTAATGAAATTAAATGAAAGGTGCTCTTGCCTCTTTTAAGTGTGTGCATTTATAGTAGGAAGAGGAACTACTGTTAGTCAATGAGTGAATAAAAAGAAAACATCCTTGCTTTAAAAAAATATTTCACATTTAATTATTTATATTAAGAAAACATACTGTACATTTGTTTCTATTTAAAATTGGTGACTTGAACTACAAGCAGTATTAGATTAAAGTTTAATTCTATCCCTTCCTCCCATACTCCCCCCATCCTGCCAGCCTTAGTCTGAGAGGTCAAAAGGCTAGAGGTCCAAGATTAGACTAGATCTAAGAACATTGGCCTTCAGGGAGTCCATGTGTCTCTATGATAACATGGAGTGATGTGCCTTTAGACAGGATTGGAAGCAGAAAAGGAAAGAGCTCCTAACCTGAGGCCTCTTCAAGGTCTACAATTTAGTCCCTGGGTTTGCTTAAAGCTGGCCATCTGTTTTGGTTGCATTGTACTCTGTACCAGATTTATTCCACCCACCCACTCAATCCTAGCTGAACACTCTAGTTATGTAGTTAAGATAGTCCCAGATTTCAGTTGTCCTTTTTTCTTCATAGCCCACATCTCCAATCCAAGCTTCTAATATGGCTCAAACCATTGGGAGAATCTTCCATGTCCCCTATGAAAGAAAAGTGGATCAGGAGTTATATATTGTCAGTGTGTACAAAGCCTTCAAAAGCAAGTACAAAGAGTGGATTGGGATTGTCACTGGCTTACTCTACCAGCACCTACCTCTATGGGCCTGTTCTGCATAGCTTTGTAGGAGCTAAGTATCTGCCTCCTTGATAGAAATTACTGGGTAGTTTGGGACCCCTTTGTCTCCTGCTACATTCCCAAAGGCCAATCAACCCTGTAGGGAATGAACCTAGCCATTCAGCCTTTTGTCACATTACCTGACAAACTCAGTGACAGTGACTTCAAAGGAGAGATCATTCTTGACTCAAAGTCTAGTTAGATGTTCCTCTTCCCTAGAATAAGCAACTAAAATCTTTTGACTTTCTCCCCCAACTTGATCCCATCCATCCTATCTCAGATCTGACTCTGCTTATAAAAGTGGCTAGAATTATCCAGCCTTTTTCAAAGAGGGGTGGGTTTCTTGCTTCCCCCCCCCCACATACCCTACCACACCAGCCTTTTTCCCCCAAAAAATTTCATCAAGGATGACAGGCCCTCTAGGTGGTACAGAGGAAGGGTGAAAAAATAGGAACTATTGGGAGGCCTGGATTTTGATCTGGGCTTCCTTTTGTCCCATCTGAGACTCCCAAGGTGCCCCTTACCTGTGACCTCTCCACCTTAGGGACCTTGGTCTGTCCCCAATATAAAGGCTGTATCGGTGAGGAGGGCCTCCTCTGCCAGGAAGTCGAGACCTCAGGCCCCCTCGATCTGTAGTGCTGATCCCCGGAAAGTTGGTCCTTTTGGGCAGAACCTAGAATAGAAAGCAGATTCAACCCACACCCCAAGAGGTCATTGTTAAGAAGATAAAATTGGAAAGAAAAAAAAAGTCTGAGATGTCTCTAAGACTCCAAGATTATACACTTGCTGGTTGGGACATCAGCCTGGGGACATTAGGCTCTACTGAGAACTCCCCAAAGCTTTGCTTGTGAGTTCTAGCTTGATTCAAGTTTGGTTTGCAGGACTACCTCATCTTCTAAAATATTCCCCTTCTATAGCCAGTCTATAACTAACATGTATTTGGATTAGGACAATTTCCAGAAGATCCAGAAAAATGAACACATTTTCATCAGGAGGGCCTATGCCATTAATTTTTTAGTTGTTTCCACTCGTGTCTAACTCTTCATGATTTTACTGGGGTTTTCTTAGAAATGACCCCCAAATGGTGTCACAAAGAATTGGACATTATTGAAACAACTAAATGACATAGAATTTCTATTTACAACGAATAACTCCCTTTTCTCTAAAGAAATATTCTCTAAAGAACTCCTCTTCTGGATTTCTCATTTCTATTAAGGATTACCATTATTCTCCTAGCACCCCAGAATGGAAACCGGTTATCTTTAGAAAAAGGGCACAAGAAAGAGGGAAATATTCTTTTTCCCTTAGGATCTCATCTCAGAACCCTTTTTCCTCCTAACCCTTCCTTCCATATCTTTGATCTATGTAACAACGAGAGGCTTACTAAATATCTGCTGATTTACATGGCACTTTATAGCCATCCATCCTCTAACTACTTTCCTTTGATAAACTCACCTTGATTATTCGACCTCTAAAGGTAGTTTCATCCAGATCCATGGCAGTCTTCACTGAATCCTCATAGGCAAATTCAATGTAGGCATAGCTAAGGAGAGGGATAGTTCAGGGTCAGGAGTAGGACTAGAACTCCCAAGAAGAGGCAGAAAATGAAGATGACCTGACTCTTTCTTGTGCCCAAGGTTATCAGAAGGGCAGAATTAATATCCAGGCATTTAACCAATCTTAGGATCTTGGCAAGGTTAGGATTCATCTCAACCCAATCCAACACACCCTCCCACACCCTCTCCTCCTTTTTATCCATGAATCTCAGAACTGACCCCTTGGGATGTCCAGAGTACTTGTCACAGAGGATGGTGACCCTGTTGATTTCACCACAGCAGTTGAAGTGGGATTCCAGCTCCTCAGCTGTGCCGCTGTAATCCACCTGGAAATTGGCCCATCAGAGCTCAGCTTGTGTGTGTGTGTGTGTGTGTGTGTGTGTGTGTGTGTGTGTATGCCAAAGGGCAGGTTTTAATTGCAAAAGAAAACAAAAAGTTAAAAGAAAAAAAATTATCTTCCTCCCCCAAATGTTTTCTCAAACTTTTCCTCCTCCTCTCCCCAAAAGAGGTGCCAGAGATCAGAACCAGAGTTTAGACTGACCTCATGGTGGTCAGCTTGGATCCACTGGCCACAAAGACCATGGGGCTCTAACCCTCAGTCACCATGACAGAGCTTTCATTTCTTCTTCTGCTCTCTCATGGGAGACCATCTGACCATCAAGGGCCCCATCAGAGAAGTAGGACAGCCAAGAGACTTTTATCTAATTGGCCCACTCTGGGCCAAGATGGTCAAGGCAGTGTGGCTGCTTATAAGCTGTGCTTGTCTTGTCCACTCCCCACCTCATGAAGAGTTGACTTGACCAATAGCCCCTCACCCTCAGTGCCCTTTCCGACCACTTACATTGCCTACGTAGACAGATCTGTGATCAGCCTCTAACTTCTCAATGGGTGTCCCTGAGAAGGGTATACCTAGAATGAGAAAATATTTGCAGGAGGAGCTCAAGGTGGAGTGGTAGGACCACCATACAGAGCCAAGAATCCACATGCCCAGCTACTTCCTTGGCTAATGTGACTCCTACATCCTTGCAGACAAAGGGATGCCCCTTCTCATTGCAGGCTCACTTCCCCTCCTTCCTCTCCCCTCCTCCCCAATGCCTGTGTGACTGGTAGAGTGAGGAGAAAGTCCAAAAGCTGGCTTCTTACTGTGTTCTGTGCTCAGCAGACGAGAAGCCTCCTTGTCTCGAGGGGCTGGTGATGGCAACGGGCTGGATGCTTCTGTGATCAGCTCCCTCTCCTTCAGCTGCCGCTGTTCTGCCCCTTCCGGGCCCTTGAGCTCCTGTCTCTCATGGGCCTCCTCTATTCTCTGTAGCTTGGTTCTGATGTCCTCCAGCTCCCACCCATCTCCTTGAGGCCAATGGATGGAAACACCTGCCTCCTGTTAAAGTCAGGCTCCCTCAGAAACCAGTTTCAGGGGAGTGGGAATGGGGAAGGAAGGAAGCCCAGGAAACGATACCAGTACACTGGCTCTCTTACCTCCTCATCTGTGGGAACCCTTCCATCACTTGCTCCCTTTTTAAACTTCTAAAAATCCCCCTAAGTTCTTTCAGAGGATTGCTGTGGAACCTTCCTTTCCTCCTCCCTCCTCTCCCTCCCAGAGATAAGTCAGTGCTTATGCTGAATTTGCCTATGAGGATTCAGTAGAAACTGCCTGGAAAAGACCACCTTTAGAGATCGAATGATCAAGATGAGTTTGTTAAAGGATGAATAAATCCCAGAATCCTAGGGATATGAGCCCACCCAGAGGCTTTTAGGAAGCTAGTTTCCTCTCTGACTTCATTTTTCAGACAAAAGATCAGGAGAGGCCCTTCCTTGTCCAAGGCCCTCAGGGAGACAATGAACCAAAATCCCAAAGTTTTTTCTGCTTCCCTGGCTTCCTTTAAAAATCATATCATATCCCATCTTTTCTGGGTCTCTTCAACCACCTATCTTCAGACCTTACCTTCTTCTACTTACTCTGAAGGTATCTTGAGTGTACCTAAAGATTTCTATGTTCCCTCCACCCCCAATGGAATGGAAGCTCTTTAAAGGCAGGGTATCCCTGGCACGAATGCCTGCCTTGCCCATAGAAAGTAGGCTCTTGCTGAATGCATGTTGATTGGATGATATGGCCTTGAGTCAAGAGTTTTACTTACTAAGTCAGCCCCCAACGTCTCCTCCAGTTTTCCTCTGTCTAGGAGAGAGAGCAGAGCACTCTCTTCTTCCTCTTCTTCCTCCTCTTCCTCCTCTGCTGGAAAATCCATCAGCACCTTCTCTGTAGGTTGTCCTTCACCCCCCCAGCCTAGCCCTTCAGGGTCTGAGAGAGCATTCTGGAGCCAGTCCTTGGAAGGAGGAGGGAAAAGAGAGTTGTTGTTAAGGGAGAACCACATGGGTGAACTCCCTCGATTTAGTACTCACAGTGCTGGGGCTACTGACTCAATTCCCCCAGGCCTGAGGTCAGCTGAGCCCAGAACCTAGGGATTTTAATCTCTTCCCCCTCTTCCAGCTGTTTCCATTTAAGCTCTTTAAAGGGCCCTGAGCCAGAAATCCAGACTGACCAGTTCATCATCCATAGGGATCCCCATCTCAGTAGTTAAAGCTCAAAGGCCTGGTGGCCTTTTTCCCAGGATAGCCCAATATTCTCCTCTCCCCAATCCTTTCTGAAGATAGGGTAAGGTCTCAATTTAGTCTCTCCTTCTTTAATCTGATCTATGAAATTTGATCAAGCTAGACACCCTAAGGTCCCTTTCAGATCTAATGAATGCCATGATTTATTATTTTATCCTCCCTTGGAGGCCCACCTCTTCCATGACAGATATTGACAGCAGCCATCCCTCATCCTTGCCATATTTAGAATCTATAGCACATAATTTAACACTTGATTGCTTTCTGGTTGGAGTTGCTCAGACCTTATCTCTTGTGCTGGATTTTTACTAGGCTATTAGTTCCTTGGGGAAAGGGATCATCTGATTTATCTTTTTTTTTCTTTTAATTAATTTTTTCAATTATCAAGCATTAATTTTTTTTCTTCTCTTATCTTGCTCCATTCCCACCCCCAAGAAAAACAAAACCCTTGTGACAAATGATCATAGTCGAGTAAAACAAAATCTAATCTCGACCAAAATATCTGATTCCACAACTTGAATCTGCCATCTCCCTGTGAGGAGCCGGGTAGAATACTTCATTACTGGTCTTCTGGAAATCATGCATAGTCATTAGGTTGGATGATCAGAGTCCTTACGTCCTTCAAAATTGTTCATTTTTACAATGTTGCCATTATAATATAGTATAAATTATTCTTCTGATTTTACTCACTTCACTCTTCATGAATCCATACAGATCTTCCCAAGTTTCACTAACCTTGTTCCTTTTTTCATTTTTTATATCCATCAGTAATATTCCATTATATTTATACACTATGGCTTTTCCAGTCATTCCCCAATTGTTGCCTGTGCCTCAGGGCAAGAGGAAGTCCTAGACCTATACAGGGTATTGTGAAGGGCAGATATCAACTGGGAGCTTTGTTGCCTCAATGCCCAATTCTGGGTCACAGAAGGGGACCTACTCCTGAAGCTGGCACTCCCAAGTAAGGAAGTCCTACGTGGTACACCTATGTATCTGGGAAGGAGGAAGTTTAGAAGCAACTGAGCAGTGTGGCTCAGACTCCAGGAGCATCAGTTCCAGCATCTAACTCAGCCTGTGGAGGAATTACAAAGATAGGAACCTAAACCAAAGCGGAGCTTACAATTCTGCCATTCTGAAGCAGCAGAACTTCCCAGCTGGCTTATAGGAAGTGAATCTAGCAGCCCAAACCCACACCAAAGTCAGCAATTTGCAGAACTCAAACCAGGGGAGCAGCAATCAGACTTTGCCTTGGGTCAGACTACTTATATAGTACTGAAAGCATTCAAGTCTCCAGCCTGTCCCTGAGATCCTGGAATTACATAAACCTCACTACCCTAGGAAAGCAGCAACAGACCATCCCTCCAGAAATATGGCAGATCTCAGCCCTAATAGCAAGTCTGAAGTCCTTAAGTAGGCTGGAAGGATGAACAAATAAAAATCCCACTAAACAGAGATATTCAAGGCAAACCCAAAAGAAGGGAATGATCCAAAAACCATCTACAAACAATACCTTAGAGAAAAACATAGCTTAAATACAAGCTCCACTAGAATTCCTGGAAAAGATGAAGAAATAATTAAAAAGAGATAAAAAAAAAGTTTTTATAAGCGGGATGAGAGTGCTTAAGGGAAAAACTTGGAAAAGGAGTTAACAATTTGGCACAGGAGATACAAAACGTTGTGCAAGCAACAAAAATCACTGAAAATTAGAATGGACCAAATGGAAACCAATGGCTCCATGAGGCAACATAAAATACTAAAATAATGTTAAAAGTTTGGAAAGATGAAAGAAAATGTAAAATATATCATAGCATAAAACAAAAACAAAACTCTCCAAAACCTCTAAACCCTGTCCTGGAAAAGAGATTCAAGGGAAAACATTTATGAATCATTGAATCTGAACACCATGACCAAAAAAAAAAAAAAACAACCCAATGTCTAGACATTGTATTTCAAGAAACTTTAAAAATCTTAAAATAAAATCTGTCCAAATCTCTTAGAACCAGAGAGAAAAACAAAATAGAAAAAAAACCCCACTAGTCTTTTCTTGAAAGAAAACCTGAAATGAAAATTCCCAGGAATATTGTAGACAAAACCCAGAGCTTCCAGTTAAAGCATCCAGAAAAAAAGCATTCAAATGCCAAGGAGCTAGAGTCAGGATCAAAAAAAAATTTAGTAGCCACCACTACAAAGGAGCACAGAACTTGGAATATGATATTCCAGAAGGCGAAGGACATGGGCTTTTAGCCAAACATAACTTATCTAACAAAATTCAGTGTAATGCTTTAGGGGAAAAAGTTATTTTTAATGTAATAGACTTTCAAGCATCCTTGATGAAAAGACCAGAGCTTTGGAAAAACTTTGAAGTACAAACACAGAAGTGAAGAGAAACCTAAAAAGGTAAACAGAGATAAAGGACTAAAAGAGGATGGACTTACATTTAAATATGGGCAAATGATATATGTTTCCCTATGAATCCTATCATCATCAGGGATCAAAGAGGGAGTCCAATTAGACAAGACATGGTAGTGGTTCTGTTGTGTCTTGATCTTAGTTGAAGGATGCAAAAAAGAGGGAAGAGGAATATAATAGTAGTGAGGTAAATTTAAGATTACCATATATAATTAGGACATACAAGTACATATGCATATAAAAAAGGAGGAGGGAATGAGGATGAGCTGACATTTTACCCTCACTCTTATCTGAAATGATTAAAGTAATGAAACACATACACATTCAAGTTGGGTATAGAAATATATTTCATTTAAAAGGAAAACAGGAGGGAAAGGAGAAATAAGAAGGATGGTAGATATAGTGGTCCTAAGCAAAGCAAATGCTAAGGGTATATAAAACATTTATAGCTCTTTTGAAGTGGCAAAGTATGTGAATCTGAGAAGGTGGTCATAAAATGAGGAATGGCTGAACAATTTATGACATATTAATGCAATGGGATATTATTGTGATGAGAGAAATGAAGGAGAGAGCTTCAGAAAAACCTGGGAAGATCTGTATGAACTGATGCATGATGAAGTGAACGGAACTAGGAGAACAATTTATTCAATGGTGATAATATAGTAAAGGCAAACAACTTTGAAAAAATTAGGAACTCTGATTAATGTAATGATACCCACTGCCTTACAGAGAGGTGAAGGATTTAGAGTGCAGAATGAGACTTTTTTTTTTTTTTTTGGACACAGCCAATGTAGAAATTTGTTTTGATTAACTATATATGCTTGAACAAGAGTTTTTTTTTTCTTGATCAGAAGTGAAGTGGGGTGGGACGATGAGAAAATGGATTTTTGTTGATTGAAAAAAAATAATTTAAAATAGAATGTAAGGGGGAAAACAAAATGAGGGAAGGGCCACATTATGTCTGCTGGTGAAGGAACTCATATTTCATTCAGTTGGCAGTAGGGATCCATGGGAAGTTTGTGAACAAGGGAATGTTATCAAAGTTATGTTTTTGGAAGTTGACTTTAGCAATTGTGTGAAGAAGAAAATCTGTTTTTAAAGAGAATATTTCCTCTCCATCAGCCCTCACACCAGAAAATGTGCCCCACCCAGAAGAGGAAATCCTCCAGTTTAGGAGAATGACTCAACTAACAACTTCACTTTTTTGGAAATTTTTCCTTTTGTCTCTCCTAAACCCTTCATGCTACAGCTTAAATTCCACCCTCACCAGAGAATTGAAAACTTTTTGTTCAGCTCACCTACTGTTGACTCTTTCTGGACCCCAGTGAGCAGGTACCCTTGCAGTAGCAAAGAATAGTATCACATATGACCTAAAAGCCTGAGTGTCCATGGTTGGGTTCTACTGAGTATAAGACTTGCTTGCGTTCTGTTCTCGCTCAGTCTTGGACCTATGAACTAGTGCACATTTGCATGGTTTGGCCAGAGGTGTGAGGCTTTCTGGGAAAGCTATCCAGAGATTGAACATTTTATATAAAACTTAAAACTTGGAAGCTGGTGATGGACATGACCCTTAGAATGGATCCTCAACAGTCACCAATTTTCAGCATCAACACCCCCAACTCAGACTTTCCGTAGCCATGGCCAGACCTTGCCAAAATTATGAACCTTATGAAACAGTAGCATACAAGAAAATGAGTTGATTCACGTAGGAGTAATTGTTACCAAAATCTTTTCATATATTATCTCATTGGATCTTTGTAACAATCCTATGAGATAGGTGGTATAAGTGGTTTTATTTCTGTCTTACAGATTTAGTTTTCTTCCCCCTTTAGCTTCCTTTTGCAGGATCTTACATTTACATCCTTGGGTTAATCAAGAAATCATTAATTCTATTTTCTGCTGAGAAGTGATTGACATTTTATTGGGGAATCTTAAATATGAGTAATCCTTTAAGACCCAAGGAATAATACATTATTTTAGCCACTGAAAAATATTTGGGGAGGCAGGAATTCTCAGTATCTCTCAAATCATGCCATCTATCCACGTTCCCTCTGCACAAGACAAGCTTAGTCTCTTTTGTTCCCCATCCTCACACTGACCTTCCCCTGTGAAGTTCGAGATAACTGTTACTTCCCCTTCCTCCCCACCTTTCACCATTGGTGGCTGTTTGCTGGGTTGCATGTTATTCTCCTCTGTTGTTCTTGATTGTGAGTATCCAGGAAATAGTTGCAGATCATATAAGGACAAAAGAGGTGGCCAGCCCTATTTTAGTTCATTTTAGTTCTCTTGAGTTCAAAAATGGTGATGAGGAAATCTTTCTGCTTGATTTAGGCTGACCCTCAATAAGTGAGAGACACCTAAAGCATTCCTCTGATCCATTATGGGTGGCTGAAATAGACCTGCTTCCAAATAATATATTTCAAGTTGTAGTGTAGTTGGATGAAATGGGCATTGTATTGGAAGCAGAGGACCTAATGACTTTACTTATTGCTTGTATGATCTTGATTAAGTCACCTTACCTCTGGGTTTTAGTATTCTCACCTATAAAATAAGGGGGTCAGATTAAATGATCTCAAAGTTCCCTTTAACCCATGATCCTATGATATTTTGCTTTGCATCCTACTTTAGGGAAGAAGTTCTGTCCTGTCAACTAACCTTTTTTTTAAAAGCTGGTGATACACCTGGAGTATTAATAATTCCCTTTAGAGCTGTTTATATTCCATGATCCTAGGATATTTTGCATCCTACTTTAGAGAAGGACTTCTGTCTTCTCTCAAATAAATCTTTTTATCCCCAGCTGGTGATGTAGTATATTAATAATTTCCCTAGAGCTGCTTTTATTCCAGATGACTATAGGGATCTATTTACCTGAGTATGGGTAGGGGAAATGGAAACTGTTGATTTTGGGAAAGTTGATTCTTCTCTTCTTGACTCTCTGGTCATCCTACTTCAGGGAAGAAGTTCTGTTCTTCTGTCAACTAACTTTTTTTTTTTTGCTGGGATAAGAAGTGAGTTACTATTGATTTTTACCTCCTTCCCTCACCATAAGTTTCAAGGGAAGTATTTTGCAATACCCACTATAGGTACCTACTATGTAGCTATTCTGCAAGAGATACTATGGGAAAATCTATCAGTAAATTTACCCTCTGAGGGTCAGAAGGGGTCTCATGAGATCATCAGTTCCCTCTTTCTCCTTTTACTGATCATCTAGTCCTGTCTGTCAGAATCACTGGATTTACAACTACATGTGCTCTTGAACTTGACCTCAGCTTTCTTGGGATGGACCTGAAGATGATGCCTTCGTCCTTAGAAATGATTTTGGCTGAGGGAAAATTTCTAGCATCCCACCAAAGAGGAGGCAGAGCCACGTGATAATTAAATTTTCATTTTATTACACAGATACAGAGTTAAGAACAGACATAACCTGAATCATAATGTTTTACAGCTTCCACAGGTCAAACATACAGTACATTTAGAGAAAGCAGGACATAGCAAAGGGGAGGGAACAGCATGCCATAGACTCCTAACACAGCGTCATTTCTCTAGAGTGGCCAAGGGGCCCAAAGAACAGCAGGGGAATAAGGGCTTTTTATTAAAATTCTAGTTTTCTTAAAAATTATCTTTCGACTCTTGTGAGGGAAGGGTAGAGTTGTGGCCCCGAAGCAATCATCTACCACTATTCCACATCAAGACTCCTTCCCATCCTCCTCTCCCCTGCCCTCTCCCATGCTTGCCTCAACCTGCTAGGACCTTTAAAGTTCAAGTAATTGCATTTTGGTAGGGTGTATAGTATATATCTCGGCTGGTACTCTGAGGGGGACACTTGCTCCCCTCACACTGCCCTCCCACTTCCCACCAGGAGACTCTCAGAGGGGAATCCATCCAGGGGAAGAATACAGAGGGAAGGATCTAAGAAGGGAGGGAAGCCCAGAGGGAACAGAGGCCAGGATAGAAACACCAAGTGCTTTCATGTCTGTTTAGAAGGAAATCAGGTCCAATTAGAGCTGAAACAATTAACTGCTGCTGTTGAGGCATCTTTGGGACTCAGATTTGTCAGGCTTGGAAGGGAGCCCAGGGCTTGCTGAATTGAGGTGATTGGAGCAGAAAGTCTGCAAAGCAATGTTTCTCTTAATTTAAGACTTTGCTTGATAATTATGAATGATGGTTATTATTATTATTTTTTGGTGTCTCTTTCTTGACACCCAGAGCATACACATCATGGTGATGAGATCAATGCTGTGTGACTTTCAGAAGCAAGCAAGAAGAGCCCTCTGCTGAATGGAACAGCCAACGGTTGCTCGGTCCCCCTCTCCCCCCATTTTGGATTCTTATTCACCCTCACTCTTATGATAAAAGGGCTTTAGTCCAGCCCTGCTTTGGGAGAAACTCTTACGGCAAATAGCCCCAAGGTCAGCTAGGTCTTGGACACTGCCCTCAGAAGCCTCAAACCTGAGGGAAAGAGGGGATGGAAAGGGCCATTCGGCCCCCAGGACTGGGACAGCTCATTAGATCACAGGTAAGGAAGGTGCCTGAGAGAGAGAGCACCGACTCTCAGGAAGAGGGAACGAAAAGAGATACTAGTGAGCGACCAGCCTGAGATGGAAGTCACCCCAGGGGATAAATGGTACCATCATTCAGCTAACTAATGAGTCTCCTCTCACTGATCCAAGGGAAGACAACAAGAACAAAACGGCCATCTCCACATGGAAGTAGATGGGCGCAGGGACCAGCCTTCTCTACTATACTCCGAGGAAGTCCAGCAGCTGCCAAGGTGGGGGGCAGAAGCCTGGCCCGAGACCTCACCTGGTCA